>JAATLQ010007955.1:0-15365 GCA_013421005.1 Heliconius erato x Heliconius himera | reverse complement strand
TACTTAAGAGTTCGACTCGACCGCTGCCTTCCGAGCATCACCACCACCTATATATACGGAACGACGGTCGCGACACTCGGGACGACAATACACGAACTCGTCTCGATTAATATTTTATTAAAAATATATAGTTTGTATTATTCATAATTAACTATGTTATTGATGTGTATTGCCATGCATATTTTATTTTATTTATTTATTTATTTTTAACTTATACTCAAGGTACATACTGTTACAATCTGCGCTGGGAGTAGCCTAGGGCACATAGATTGATTTACAATCGACTATAGTGGCCGTAGGTCCACAGCCAGTTAAAAATGTATATGTAATGTGAACTACAATTATTTTTTTATGAATATAGATAAGATACATAAATGTCAATAAAATATATATTATAAACAATAAAAGTAATAATTGAGTGGCCAAAGTCCGAATATTTACAAAACTTCAGTAAGACTGGGTCGGGCTCCTTTTTGAAAACCAGGCAAAAGTCAAAAAATTCTGGTGGTAAGTGGTGTATACAATATAATTCAATTGACCATTTGATCACACTTTGTGCTTCAAACTAAAACGAAATCGATTTAAATTCCGTAGAAAACCCAACTACATCGAAATTAGGACATTCTTGTTGTCGTTCTCTACATCAAGTCAAACAAATTCACTCTTTAACTTGTCAGATCTTTGAAATGCAAATGCTCAAACAAGGTAAATCTTACCCATGGCCTGCTTTTTAAAAGTTCTCACTAAGTTCCACTTCTGTAGCAGTTTGATTGAGGGGAAAGTGAGTTGATTATCGTGAACTTTTTTTCGTCCCTTGTTATATATAAGTTTTAAAAGAAAGAAATCCTGATTCTGCGAAGAAGTAAAATGTAATGAAAAAATATTTTACCTCAGCAAATAGTATTAAATTGTTTTCGGCTGGCTTTTCGATGAGACGATATATTTTTTAGCTTCAAGCTGTATCACGCACATGGCAGGGTAGGTAGAGGGAACTAGCCTAGTGTTAAGACACTCCACTCCCATTAAGAATTTTGGAGACATTGCATGTTTGGTGGACTGCCACAGTGACGAAACGAAAATATTAAATATTTAATTTTCTCTAGTGGGAATCAAACCCATAATCTGTCGCGTGTTCCTGCGTAACGACTGATTTATTAATATTTATTTAAAACTTATATTTTTATTTATAAAAGCCTTTGAAGGTCCCACGTCAATTTACAAAATTCCCAATAGGGTCGGCCCAGGAATCTTACACAGGGTCACTTTGGAACTTTAATTATTTTATAACAAAGTTAATCCTAATTTTTATGCTTATATTTTCATACGAATTCCAAAGAATAAAATTGGAATTTGATGAATTTTTATGGATGTGGCTTTATCTAAAATATGTCATTGGCCCGTCTGAATTTTGTGTACCCAATCAGTTTACATCATCATTTTATTACTTTTAAACTGATTTATCTTTAAACTGATAAAAAAAGATTAAGTTAGATTTACTATAGAGGAAGAGAATAACAAAGTGTTTGCTCTCATACATATGTACGACTGTTAGTATTTGTTATAAAATAAATTTTAAGAAAAATAAATCCTAAAGGTGTCACTTTTTTTAAAAAAAATAAAAGGAATTAAACGAAAAATCGAATGAAGATAAGAAAAATTAAAATTTCTGTAAGAAAGCAAAAAAAACACTTGATGGATTAATAGCAAATTATTTCCTGAAAACTTGATGTACAATCACTTATATTATACCTTTTTATAATATTGCTATAAACGACAAAGTGGTTTATCGATGTAATGTTGTTTACGTTTCGAGGAACGTCTGGGAGTGCTCACAAGGATAATACAAGCTTGAGAGACTCATATTGCTTTTTTATGTAATATGTCAGTACAAGCCTTATTTTGTGCTTTGCATATTTACAAAATAATATATTAATTTAGAAAATATTTAGAAGTATTCTTTTTTGCTATATTTTCTTATTGAAGAGGTACTTATTATGTAGTTTACTATTATTCATTTAAGGGTATACATATATTTATCTTATGGAATGGATTGTTGAGTTACGATTATATTTTAATTTACCATTAATTTATCAATTAAAATACCATTTTTAACTTAATAAATTTTTGACTATTTTACTTTTTTCGAAGAGTTACTTTACATTTCAGTAGTATCTGCCGGACGTGACATCCAATTTTAGTCTATGTGTGCCTGCTAGGACATTTGTACGCCTAAAGATTTGATGTTTTTGTGACGTTTTTTAGATTTAGGTGGTTTTGTTAAAAGGATAAATGCTGTTTTGTTAAAAGGATATAGCTATATAACTATATTATAAATTCGAAAGTAACTTTGTCTGTATATCTGTTAATCTGTCTGTCTGCGACGCAATCATGGCCAAACCGCTGATCTGGTTGTGATAAAATTTATAAAGACATATTTGAGGGTCTTTCTACTTCTTATTCTTTTTAGGCTTATTTTAATTATTTAGGCTTATATTTTCTAACCAATCCTAATAAAAACTGAAAATTATTTCAAAAATTCGGAAAATTATTTCGGGCTAGTATGTATATAATGTATATATATATATATACCAATTTATCCTTTTAACAAAACTCATCTCATCTTATTTTTTCTCTGCCTATAAGAGATAAATGTGTTCTGAAACTCATTTGTTAATTGATATTTATTTTTAGTATAATGTCTCGTAGGTGTGAAAAGACAAATATGACGTCTGATTCTGTTCTAACTGTTTCAACTTGAAAGTGAGCCACAAAACGGCCGAGGAGTCGTCGACGAGTTAGGCTTTCTAGATTTTGCGCTTGATTACTCGAAAAGAAATTAATCAAAAGTAAAAAAAATCCTAAAATCAAATCTGTGCAGCTTTCTACACCTAACTTCTGGGCGGCCGAAACTAAGAAAGGTTCCCCCTTCTACCAGTTTTGTTCACCCACGTGTTATTACTGAATAGTCGAATATACATAAAGGAGCGGCGCGACGCACCTCGTAAAAAATAATCACGCTACGTATAAAACATCTACAATTATGCCACAGAGTATTATTATTCATATGTACGCTAAAAAAACTTCTCCAGCTCGACAAAAATATATGTATAGCATTATTTCCTCTGTGGCTACGTAGTTATGTGTATATAAAAGTACAGTATCGAATAAAATGGTTTTACGGCGAACTTCGCGTGCTCCTATAGTAGAAAATTGTTAAATTTAGAGTAAGGTCTACATAGAGCCGTTAAGTTCAAGTTATAAGGTTTGTATTGGTTGTTTTGGACATGTCTCATAGCGTAGTAGTATCTCAATATTATATGTATAAATATATCTAGAGCACTGGTTCCCAACCAATGGTCCGCGGACCACTGGTGGTCGCCTAATATAAGCCTAAATATGGTCCGCGAACGATTTTAGGTTTATGACTGGGGATGGTGAGGCGAGGTTTCTGTTTGATTATCACAGTTATTTTTAATTATACCTATTTGCATAGTGGTCCCTGCTACCAAGAATTATATAAAAGTGGTCCTTGATCAAGAAAAGGTTGGGAACCCCTGATCTAGAGGGTTTGAATTTTCATACTGTAAAAATTATAAATTTCTACCAACAAACATAGATAAACATTATTGTTGTTAGATGGTATCCGTAACTTTATTGAAACATATGTCTGCTTCTCTTTATATTTTTTAAATTTTTTTTCATTTAAATTTGGTTCATAATTTTAAAGAATCGATCATTTTAACTTCGCTTTTTAAAATACACGTGATATCTCAAAGCATTACTCTTAATGTAAGTACTGTGTCACTATCAACAATCATTATTCGCTGATAGGTATACCTACCACTATATTAAATAGTTAAACTAAGGTAAAAATTTTCTAAATCAATGGACTCAACATTTTGAACAATTTTACAACACAAACTTCAACATGCATGTCAGGAGCGTGGCGCGCACTAAGCAACTGTTGCAATGTGACGTCACAGCAGCGAGTGAAGCATACGAGACTAAGAACTTAAATATCTTTGAATCTTGTGGATTTTTTTTATTTTTAAGTGAGTATACTTTAAAGGTATATTTCCACACATTTTTCTACCTTATAGAAAGGAGTGCTTGTGATCAGTGATAATAAAGTTTTTTTTGTCAACCTCGCACAAATATGCATTGTATTAAGAACAAAACTCATATTTTCCAAAATCAATTCTGGATTAGCTAAAGATATTAATGTAGTTATATTCAGCCGCGCAAAATGAAAGTCATCCGGTTACTGCGAGTCCCACAAAATCAATTAAAATAATTGTGCTTTATAATTCCATGTTTTCGGTTCTACTAAATTCATTTCTACTATTACAGTTGTCATATCAAGCCTAAATATAATAAAATTGATAATAATTTTTATTATTTATTTATTTATTACCATCACGAGGCCTGTAGTGGCAGAGGGGCACAAAATATGACTGTTAACTCGACAAATTATGGGTTTGATTCCCACTCGAGGAAATTAAGTATTTAATATTTTTATTTCTTCGTTCTGGTGACGAGTCAAAGAGCGGCGTTGAGTTCGGCCACTTAACACGCAATGCGCCAAAAATTCTGCGGAAAATGAGGAACGGAGTGTCCTTTTAACACTAGGTGCACTCTGCCTACCTTGCTAATTACGGGATACAGCGTGAAGCTGAATAATAGTACCTATCACTAGACTTTAATCGATGCTTTAAGTCATAATTACCCAATTTTCCAGTGAAATTGACTTACAAAAGAAGATAATATGAAAATGGCTTTTCAAATTATCTTCTTTTGAAAGTTAATTACCTTTGATATCTTGGTTCCTAGAAGTATCTTTATTATTAAATGAATTCAATGTGACGAAAGTTTGTGTTTTGCTTACAAAACTTCTCCTTTGTGCATAGGCAGCCAGTAAAAACATTAGAGACTGAAACGCATTTCCGTTCCTAAAAATGTAAAGACTAAAGGACAATATTTTTTAAAAAGTTTTTTTTTTATAAAATGTATTCTATGTCCTTTCTAATACTTCCAAGAATATGTGTACAAAGTTTCATGATAATCGGTTGAGTAGTTTTGACGTGAAAGCGTAACAAACAATTTTACATTCACATTTATAATATTAGTATTATTTAATATCGAGTGTTGGATCGCCATAGTTTATAGCAAACGGCAAATATTTATATTATAAATATGAATTCGGACGTATATTCGGACATTCTTATACTTTCCCTAAATATTTCATTCACTAGAATACCATTCTGTAATATTTTCGTAGAAAATAACTTTATAAGGCATCGTATCGTATATTCTTCAAATAAAGGGTCTATAAATATAGGGTATAAGTAGTAGTGTAGTAGCGTAGTGTTTTTAACATCTTTAAAGTGTTTTTCCACACTTAGGAAAGAAAAATACTTATGGAGAAAAAGAAACGTTTTCTAAATAAGTAAAATAGTAGTGCTTGAATGAAATGAGTTCAAATTCAACGTAAGGTAATAATTATAATATGGCACCTACATACAAAGGTGGTTCTATCGTTTGGTTTAACAAAATACGATTTGCTTTTTCTAACCATTTTTGCCTTTAAATTGTCAAAAAGTGAAGATAGACAACATATAAAAAAATTGTGTCCATATACCACTACAGCTTAGTTAATCTTTTTACGAGTAGGTAGAGGGAGCATCGTGTTAAGACACTCCGCTCCCCACTTTTCGCCGAATAGAGGCGTGATGAGTGGCGGAACTAAAGGCTTCGCTTTGCCCCGATACCAGATCTAAACTCACAATCTGTCGCATTCACAGTCACACGCTTGTGCTTCTGCGCCACGACTGGCCTGTGTAATTTGTCACCTAATAAAAATATTGTAAAATAAAATGAAAAATAAAATAAAATTTATAAAACTATACACATTATATATATTTTTATAATATAATTTATTATCACAATAAAAGGTAAAAACCTGTCTATTTTATTGGCATATTATAGTCCATTAACATAAAATTTGACGTTTCAGAATGTATAATATTATCGGCAAGCGTTTTCCGATGACTCATAAAATATTATTTGCATCCAGAGAGCATCCGCTTTACGCCCCTTCACTGACCTTTCGACATAGTTTATTCACTCGTACTTCATATGACGTTAAATAAAAAAAAAATAGGCTATCGTGGCGCAGGGGCACAAAATTGGGTGAGTATGGGTTCGATCCCCACCCGAGAGAATGAATATTTAATAACAAAATATTAATATTTTCATTTCTTCGCTCCAGCACCAAGGCACAAGCCCGGCGTTTGAACCGGAACTCATCCTACCCTCTGCCTACCATTTCGTTTTTCATCTCGAAATAAGTACGAGAAGAAAAACGAAACGACTTACGAGCATCTCTAAGATATCACTGCTGACTTCTTGCAAAATATTTGAAAAATAATATAATAAACATCTAAAGATTTTCATGGGCAATAAATTTTTTCATTAAACCCTAAGAAGGAGATAAAACTGTAAAATAAAAACCTTTAACATAAGGACTTGCGTAACATTATTTAATATTCTGTCTCAGTAACGTTGCTTCCCGCCGTTTGACTGTTTACGATCCTTCGGGGCACGTTGGGACGCAAGTATCGCGGTTAACGATTGAGAATTTACTCAGGATCAGAGTAAAGGTTACCATCACTATACCGCTTAAAAGTTTCTACAAGTTTTTTTTTAACTATTTAAGGCGATTTAAGAATCTGATTATTTCATTACATTGATCTTTCAAGGAGTCCACAATGTATGTACATATGTACTAACATTCTGTGATGAAAATAACAAAAATATACTTTACCTATATGATTTATTTAAGTATTGAAACAAAAAATAGCCGATTTCCTCTCAAAGAAAATAATGGGAAATGTAATAAATGCGTTCTATTCTTGTCCAAAAATCCGCAAAACAATCTGGCTCTCCTTGCCATTTTGGGTGATAAGTCAGAACACATAAAGCTTTGCGGAAACACTGTAATGGCAATCATTGAGATAAAAGACGAATCTCAGGCGACAAATTGTTCCGGACACGAGCAGAAATTGTTGTTGTTGTATGTGCTTGAGAAAATAGAGGACATAAAATAAATGAGTAAAGAGGTTCTTTACTTCTTTACCTGGTTGTACAGGTAAGCCATCATTGTTCACTCTGGTTTTGGTGGAATTCTTAAAAATATTGTCATAATGATGTGTAGACTATGTAATGTTGTTTTTTTTTATTTTGTTACAGTACTTACAAAAATTGTTAGTTTAGTTAATATAATTAAATGAGTAATAAAAAAATTATGTAATACAAATGTATATTTTTTTCTGTATTTGTTACTTAAATATTTAGGGAACGCCGGCTGCACGCACGAAATATCAATACTTATTATCTTGATCTACCTCAACCCAGCGTGCACGTTGCGGCATAAGCGGTCACAAGTTACATGTGTTACTTGTATTATCAATGATTTGAGAAGTATAACTTGTTTTAAGTTTTTATTTTTCTTTATTTTTTATTCTCACCCCTTCGGGGATTATTCTATTATCCTATATGGACGCGAATATTCTCGTACTCCCTAAGGATGAACTCGTATCGTTCCTCAAAGATTTCCACGCGACGGACGGACTGGCGACCTTCGCTCAGTCCATCAAGGTTAACTCTCTCGAGCGTTTCAAGGAAGTTTTAAACCCATCAACTGATATCCGTGATTTCACTACCGCCAATACCGAGATGGAAGTTTCGAGACCGTCGTCACCAAAGCGGCAAAGAGGAAGGACTTCAAAACTACAAAAAGTTTTTTAATTATTGCTGTTTAACAAATCAAAATAGGGTTTTTTACTTTATGTAAAATATTTTTTTACTTTTCAGTTCGTTGTTTGAAATCGTTTTTTTTTTGTTAAAAAATATTTTTCCATAAATAAAACGTTGATTTTTGTCGGTAATTAAAAGAATCAGAACTTTCACTACTAGATATATTGCTTTTTACGTCCAAATCTTTATTCGAACATGGTGTTTACCATCGCTCTGGAAAGGATCCGTCACGGATAAAGCTGTCGGAATCATCAAATATGCTCATCAGTTTTGTTTTGCGTTTTATCAATTTCATACAATATACTTGTTAATAAATACCTAGTATAACAATATGTTTTTCAGCCAAGTGACAGTAAAATAATAAATAAGCATATACTAAACATTTACGTACATTTTTTATCGCGCCAAAAACTACGGAAATATCATTGAAACGCCAGCGCGCGGGATGTATAAACACGTTGTGCGTGTGGGCGTACCTTTAGAGCACACTATCAACGACACTTATTTGAAATTAATTAAAACTTACTATGTGACACATAGTAAAGTATCGGATATTTTATACATTGTGATACAAGATACAATAGGAAATCAATAGGAATCTAACTTAAAAGTAAATTGAAAATGAACATTCTGTCGAAAGTGTTAACATATAGGAATTCTAAGATATTTTTAAAAGTTTCAATTTCGGCTAAAAAGTGATTACCATTATAAATGTGAAATAAATTTGTAATTGCTTCAACCTGCACCTAACCAATTATGATACCAAAAGACATCCTCTTTTCCATTTTCGTTATAGTTAAAAAAATATTTTTAACCACAAAATAAAGTGAATATAAGCCCACGCAACAAACAAATCGGATTACTGTGAAGGATTACGGACTTTAAATAAAACAGAAAGTGCCAAATGTCATGCGTCCAGATGAGGGTCTGACAAACTAATAACCCGCGTTTCGTACAGACTTCTATTAAAGTATACCCAATTTTGTAAGTCGTGTAAGTCTGCGGCTAGCGAAATTAAGTAGAGTTATGAGCTTGAAAGCCTTGTCTACAATGGCCGGTGGACGGTCAAACGACGGTTTTATATTGAAAGAGGTTTAATATAGACCAGTCTGGGTAAACAGTGCCAAGGAAATGATACGTGTGATTTGTTTGTCTACTAGTCGTTTATTTCTACTCTTAACATTATGAGAATATAACGCGCTCTAGATGTTTATTGAAGTATATATAATTGTAATATTGGAGTTTCTCTGGAGTTCGTAAGATGTTTTGTATTTATGATAGTATATTTAGTTTGTCTTGCAAATACTATTGAAATAATGTATATGTGAGCACGAGTGTGCCTGTCTCAAGTAATCTAAGGAGTAAGAGCAGATATTACTAAATTTCTTTTTTATTTTTTTGAACTAGTATTTATGATTTGCTTTACTCAGGCATTTGTTAAAAACTTATATCCAAAGACGGTTGGTATTTAAATATAATTTTTAAGTCAATTATTTTTTTTTTTGGCTTTACGTTGTATTCCATATGTAATCGTTTTGATGTTTGAGCTCACAGCACTTGCAGTTAGAGGTACCATTACCCTTAGTCTCCGCGTGTGAACCTGCAAGCAAATGAGTGTTCATATAAAAAGAAAAGTGCTTAATTCAACATAAATTACTATTAATATTAATGACCCATCGCTTATTTTGTTATTAAAAGTAACAATAACTAAAATGGCCTTTGTAACATTTTCTGAATAAAATACCTACCTAAAAAGTAAAGTATCCATAAGAAATAAGATATTATGATATGCGTACTATTGTTTCGGTTAGATAGAAATATCTATAATAGCTTAAACAATTTAGTAATTACAGACAGACATTTCTTTATATATCAATAGGCACCAATCGTGCTACTGCATCTCGGATACCAAATTCAATATCAAAAAGGAAACGGGTATGGAGACGCCTGGAGTAATTTCTCAGCTGCTCGCTCTAATATGGATTAGATGCTTTAGTTCAGCTTTAGTTTTTACAGTTAATAAACAGACAACAACAGATACAATTTAGACAAATACTAGATTATTTTATTTATCCTTGCGAGTTGTCGTTTTAAATTAAAAATATTATGCGTTCTTGTTTTTATCAAAGTAAGAGTTAAAAATAGTGACTGTAATTCCCTTTAGGATGGGAATTTTATTTGATTCTCTATAAATTAAATTTTCTAAGAACAGACTTTTTTTAGATTGGCTATTAAATCGAAAGACAAAAATAAAATGTAGCGATATACTTGTCACAAACCTTTATCATAAATATCTCAAATTAAGAGAAAAAGGCGAAAGTAAAGTAATTTCAAACTACATACGTTTCAACAAAATAATATAATTTACAGTTGAAATATAACATGTTTACTTTCTTCTCAGAACGTGGCAGGGCTAACAAGGTGACCGTTTTTGCAACGCGCTATAGCGTGACCCTGTATATAGAAACTAGGTTATTCATTTTTTTTTTTTTTTTTTTTTTTTTTTTTTTTTTTTTTTTTTTTTTTTTTTTTTCTCACAATATCACTTATTCTTTTGAGCAAACTGACATTGAACACGCGACAAAGCGAGCTACTTTTGCTAAAAGGTCAAGCGTTTTCATAATACCCGTAATGAGGTAAACGAGGATACGAGGCTCACAGAGGCTTACAGGGTAACCGGCAGGATGTGTTTTGAAAGAGGTTAATTTGAATAATCCTCCGACAGCTTCTTTAGGAACGTCAGTTAGTACATAAGTGCTAAATTACAGCTTCGTTAATTGTTTGATCGTTGCATTTTTAGCTTCACACTACAGCGTAAATATTAATGATACTCGCTCTGGAACGAGGCTAACAAAGTGCGACGTTGAGTTCCGCCATTCAACACACATCACCTCGAGAAGTTCTCAGGTTTCTTTTGCTTACCCTGCTATATGCGAGATACAGTGTGAATCTACCAAAAATTGTACCTACTGTCATATATGGATATGTTTCTCAAATTATTCTGACTTTTAAGGAAAAAAATACACAATTTCAAAAATTACTAATATTTATAATCGACGTATCCAGTATTTGTTTTTGGTATTTTGATTTAATAGATGTTTATATGTCTACTTATTTAGGTGTAGATAGATAAAACTATATATTTGAAATATTTTTTTCATCCTCACGCATATAGCAGTTTCATTTGTTAAAATAATCTAAAATGCTAAAGTAGTAGAATTTATTTAACTTTCTACTGACGATGGAGGTTCGATATAAGCTTTATATTAATGAAGTAGCACAACAGTATCTTCAAGCACGCTAAAGTCGGGATGGATTAAAACGTAACTCAGGCAGTGATGCTGAATATTTGAAAGCAATTTCCTGACGCTCCCCGATGTGGATTTAAAGCGGGACGAGAACGAATTTTTAATAGAATACGACAACAATATTGAATCTGTCAAGTTCCTATCAAAGGGAGGCGTTTAGAGCGTTTGCATATGTGCATGTATCATGCAAACTACATTTTGTGAGAAAATGTGTATGTATGTATGTTGAATTATAATGTCAATGCGAGTCGAACTCAAACAAGTAAAAAAAATCAATAAAGTATACTTTATAGCCTTAATAGTCTATTTCCATCTTCTAAATATTTTGCCTTTTATCTTTTACTTTAGGATAAGAATTATAATTCTTTTTTAAAGAAATATTAAATTTTTAACGGAAAATATTATTTCAATAATACAGTTTTTAATCAACATTAGGAAAGGTTCAATTAGCTCATTCCAAGGTGGTGTAATTAGGCGCGATCTAAATTTAATCATCTAATATTGGAGTAAAACTTTATTTACTTTACAGTGGAGGCCGTTCAGAGGTATTTAGTAAGCTATTTTTTTTGTATCACAATTATCTTGCTTTTCTTAGTAAGGTAGTGACTCATCTGCGACTCCGCCCGCTTTAACCTTTTGTTCTATTATAGTTAAATTGTACAAAATCGTAATATAACTTGTAGCCTATGTGTTATTATAATGTATAAGCTAGGTACTGCTAGTGTAAAGTTGTAACTAAATCATTAAATATATAATCAAAAACATTAAATATTTTTTATTTTAAAAGTTTCAATAGCATAACTATCCGTAAGGGACCTAAGTAGGTACTGTATGTTTAGAAAAGTATATTCTGATTTTTATGATCGTAAGTATCATGACGCATGGGGCACAAGTGTGTGACTGTAAAGGCGACTGGTGTGGGTTCGATCCCCACTCGAGGATTTTTTTTAATTCGTCGTTCTGATGTCATGGTAAAGCGCGGCGATGAGTTCAAGCACTCAACACACAATGCCTATATATTTGGGCAAAAAGCTAAAAGGCTCATTCTGCCTATCCTAATACCCCATGTATAAGGATTTTGGGAGAATTGGGAAACAAATTATAATAAAAATAAATTGTATTGCATTTATGTTGAAACTTTAAAGATAACACATAAAATTATCTTTTAAATCATAACTCCATTGTCAATAACATTTAATATAATGTCGATGGTCAGCCGCAGTGTCTGTGCGCTGTTGATGCAATCATACGACGGACATTTAATTTGCCCCACGTTATGTTCGAGCCCTTAGTGACGAGTGCATTGTACTGTCAACTAAGCGCTTTGATACGTTTGTTTGAAATTAAAATTAAATCAGCCTCACGCTGTATTCCGCATAAAGCCCTAGACAGAGGGAACCTAATGTTAACACACTGTGTTCCCACTTTCCGCCGATTTTTTATGTTAATTTGATTTTTTTTATTTTACGTAACAAGATGATGACTAGAAAGTAATTATTTACATTTATTGATTTTTCTGTATAATTCTGAGGCATTTATTAAACATTTTTTCTTAAAGCATAAATATTACTAGGCATATGTCACTCTAATTTTTGTAAGAGCAAGGTATTATTGTAAGTAATATCGTCTATTGCAGCGTTGAGCTCCGACACTCAACGAACAAAGCCTCCAGAATTCAGCGGAAAATAGAGCACGGAAGTGTTTTAATGAGAACAGAGTGTCTACCTTGCTATGTGCAAGATACAGGTTGAAGCTACCAAAAAAAATATCATCTATTGTGAGTAAATAGTTTCAAAAATCAATCATAACTCAATCCTATTTTTACAACAAAACAATAAAAAAAGAAATCTTTTGTTACTTCCATTATAAAAAAAAATACAAATAAAACTGAAGTACAATATTTGAAAGTATGAAGGTTGTTGTAGTGCATCGGTTGCACCGAATGCTATTCACGCCTGAATTGATTGGATCTACGTCCGTTTTATTTATTATATCCGAACACCGATAGTGAAATCACAACATGATGTTATATTTCAACTAATAACATATTAATAGGAAATATTAAAATAAATTATATACTTTTTATATTATTCTGTAAAATGAATATTTTTTTTCAAAAGGCAGAACACCAAAAGATAAATTAGTAAGTAAATAGCATAAGGAACAGTAAACAGCGTAAGAGTTTGCTTATAACCAATTGAAGAATAAATATTTTGTTAATTTAATATATCTTTTACAATAGTAATGTAAGTAAAATTTGCTTAAATTGTCCTTAGTAATAAGGTGTTTTACATAGTTTTTTTACACATATAATTTTCATATTTTTCTAATGTTTATTAATTTATTATGTTATTTGTATATTGTTTGCTTGACAAGGGAATATAAATAAAAATAAGAAATAACGTGTATCTTCCTAAAGTATTTTTCAAATTAAACTTGGTCACTGGGAAATTAAATTACTTTTATTGAATACGGTTTCACTCAATGTAATTATACCAGCGTTCGGTTCGGTGAAAGGCGGGATTTTTGAACATTTTAACTAAAAAAGCGGGATTCTCCCGCCAAAAGTGGGAAAAAAATAATGAGGGTTTAATAATTATTTTTCCATTTATTTGAGTTTAAAATTTTTTTTTCAATGTTGATAAATATCAATATATTTTTTTTTAAATCGAAAAACGTTACAATACTTAAACTATATTGTTTTGGTTTGTCATATATACCAGTTAAATCTTTAGAATAATTATACGTAACTTAAAGTAGTAAAAAAATATTTCTCACAGAACGTGGAATAATTCGTGAAAAATACACGTCCCGACCGGGACATTTCATTTTCGGGAAAAAAATTGAGACGTCCCGCCAAAATCGGGACATGTGGCAACGCTGAATTATACACAGAATAAATATTAGACACATTTATAAAGTTGCCTCCCATACTGTATTGCATTTTACAATTAACAAGTAGTAAGTATACTTATTTAGAAAACGTATAAAAATTTGAACGCAGCGGGACTCGAACCCGCGCCTCCTGGAAACCGACCAGGGGCTCTGACCACTAAGCTATAGAACGCATGGCTTAGTGGTCATTATACGTTTTTTAAATAAGTATTTTTCTTTCCTAAGTGTGGAATAACACTTTAAAAATGTTTAAAAATAAGTAGGGGAGAGGTGGCATGAAAGAGCCAGGTTTTGAAAGAGCCACCTGCAATATTATAGTAGTTTAGGAACGGACTCGATAGAATATTTTATTTTTAAATGGCAACACTGATTTCCTATCACCCACAAAAAATTCACAAATCTTCGGAACCAACGGACGCCGATATGTTGAGTTGAAGTTTTTGGCATTCAAAAGTAACTTTTTTACCTCATTTGAGTTGTTTTTTAGTATTTCATTGTAAACAATTATAGGTACTTGGATTGTGGATCGAGTTTATGTATATATTTGGCCTTGTAACTGGATTAAAACTGAATTTCAAAGTTTTGATATCGTTGTGATTTTGAAGATTATATTTTTTTAAAGAATAAGTTATGAAAGAGCCGGGTGGATGGGCCTTGAAAGAGATGGCTCTTTCATGACCCCGAATTATTTTTTTTTAAATTTATTATAATTATCTCTATATATAATAAGACAGTAAAAATATTTTGTCTATACATTTAGTAATTTTGACTGAAATGGATAGAGGGACATTTAAAAAGAATAATAGAAAGCAAAAAGATTTTTTTTGAATTTCTTGTCTGTCTGTCGACATATTTTTGTCCACATTTTTCTCTGAAAGTACTGAACCGATTTACTTGAAAATTTCACCAATTGCTTTGTTTTAACTCAAATTAACTACTAAAGTTTAGTTTATCAAAATCGGTTCATTAAAAAAAAAGTTATCGTCATTTGAAAGAAGTCGTAATTAATTACAGAGATAAAGAACGATCTTGAAAGAAATATCAAGTAAATACAATTTTTTGGTTGGTTCGTTCATATAATATATGTAACTAATTTAAAAACTGTACAGGAGTTAATATGCAATTATTACAGTTATTTTACAAAGAATATTATGAATCCTTCAAATCAATAATTTAACATTTAAGGCTGTTTCTGAATGAGTAAATTAAATTATTCACTGACATCAGCACATTTAACAGAGTATATTATATAGGTAAAAAGAACATAAAGTTACAAAAATATATACGTATAATAAATAATTAGCTTTATGTATATTTTATAAATATCAAATATCAACAATGGTCGTA
>JAATLQ010007925.1:0-121270 GCA_013421005.1 Heliconius erato x Heliconius himera | reverse complement strand
AAAATCACGAAAATTAAACTAAATAATAAATTAATAATATCTTCTCAAAAACAACATACTTAAATTATGAGATCTTTTTTTAAAAAAATATTGCTCCATTCAATCATCACTATTTTTATTTGTATTGGACTTTGTTTTGCTTCAATCTACTTTTTTTTACTTCAGCCAATATGATAGAATCAGACGAATTCGGGTCTGAATTTTCTTGGTTTATTTTCGAGTTTTTTGGGATCAGACTTATCCATAATGAAATATCAGTAGCAAATTATTTAATAATGTTAATTAAGAATGTATATTTATTATAATTATAATTAATTTAAAAAAATCTAATTCGGGATCATGAAAGAGCCGGTTATGAAAGAGCCATCTCTTTCAAGGCCCATCCACCCGGCTCTTTCATAATCCTATTCTTTAAAAAAATATAACCTTCAAAATCACAACGATATCAAAACTTTTGAAATTCAGTTTTAATCCAGTTACAAGGCCAAATATATACATAAACTCAATCCACAATCCAAGTACCTATATTTGTTTACAATGAAATACTAAAAAACAACTCAAATGAGGTAAAAATGTTAGTTTTGAGTGCCAAAAACTTCAACTCGACATATCGGCGTCCGTTGGTTCCGAAGATGTGTAAATTTTTTGTGGGTGATGGGAAATCAGTGTTGCCATTTAAAAATAAAATATTCTATCGAGTCCGTTCCTAAACTACTATAATATTGCAGGTGGCTCTTTCAAAACCTGGCTCTTTCATGCCACTTCTCCCATACATACAAACGTATATTAATAAAAAAAAACAAATCAAGTCTAGCTTCACGCTGTATCCCGCACACAGCATGGTAGACAGAGGTAATGTAGTGTTAAGACACTCCGTTCCCCACTTTCTGCCGAATTCTGGAGGTATCGCGTGATGAGTGGCAGAACTCAACGCCGCGCTTAATCTCGACACCAGTGCGAAGAAATGGTAATTTAAGTAAATATTTCATCTCCTCGAGTGGGGATCGAACCCACAACCAATCGGTTTTACAGTCACACCTCGTGCCGCTGCGCCGCGGCTGGCACTGCACTGGCACTAGGACACTTAAGTAGTTACACTGGCACTATATTAATAATCTAAGATAATACCCTAACGGATTTGTATCTACAACCATTCCATTTCAACAATTTTTCAATACATACATACATATACATTTACTCTTAAACACATTAAAATTTGACATTGACTCAATACTTTGCGTAATCTATACTTAGGGCCCTATGAGTGTTGCGCAAGCGCAGCTAAATCACCATATCTAACATCTGGCATATAAAATACCAGTACATTTTATATATCGAAAGTTACTATATAACGCGCTCCATTGCTTCTTTTGTACCAATCTTAAATAAAAGCTAAGTTAAAAACTTCAATGATTAATGTAAATGCTTTGCTGTATTTGTTCTAATTTCAAGCTGTAAATATATAAAGACGTCTTTCATTTCTTCTAATTTAGATGTTTAGTTGGTGTCCAATATATGTAAGTGGGCTGATGAACTAATTTGATTTAAAAATAATAATTAATTGAAGTGTTCGTAATAAGTACATTTAGATTATTATAATTAGCACAGGAAATAGTTTAAACGAACATAGCGCGGCGTTGAGCTTCACCAATATACATGCAATGTCTTGATTTCGGTTGGTAAGCGGAGAATACAGTGTTTCGTGTACCAGAGCGGAGAAATAAAACGAAACAAATAAAATAAATCACTCTTTCGAGAGAGGTTTGAACCCATCGAACCTTAAACTCTCAACAAGCTTTCCTATTGCGCTATTACATTAGATAAATATAGGCGCCTATTATTGAGTAAACTATCATATTAACATCAACGACATTTAAACACGAAGATATTTATCAGTATTCATTAATTAATAAATCTCTTATTTTTTTTATTATGAACTTTACGCTGTATCCCACACACAACAGGGTAGGCAGAGGGAACCTAGTGTTAAGACACTCCGTTCCCCACTTTCTGCCGAATTCTAGAAGCATTTTGTGTTGAGTGGCAAAACTCAACGCCGCGCTTAGCCTCGACACCAGAGCGACGAAATGGAAATATAAATTTAAGTAAATATTTAATTTCTTCGAGTGGGGATCGAACCCACAACCAGTCGATTTTAAAGTCACACTTTGTGCCGTTGCACCACGACTGGCCTCTTGAAATCTCTTAGCAAAATCATTAAATATATGTATATTAACATCCGAAATAACTATATATTTTCTTTAAAAATTTACAATATTCCAGTTTGTTTTTTTCTGCAAATATTTTTCCTTTATAAAATATTATACGTCTAACAATTCGTTTATAACATTATATACTACTTAGAAGATAAAAGTCCATATTAACTGAATAAGTCATTAGTGTTTTCGGAACCTTTCGGGGGAACTTGGGGAAAAGTTGGCAAAAATTTCTCCGGGTATTATATCAGTTCTTTAGTTGTCATCAACACGTCCAAACCTCGGCTTTTGTTCTAATTGTACCACTCTTGTGAGTTAATCTATTAGTTATGATAAATTAATTTTGTAATGTACGTTCTTTTAGTATCTTTTATTTAGTATCTATATATATAAAAGGACTTGTGCTGACTTTTCATATTCTGGACATCCACTAAGAAGGGAATTTGAAAAATTTTAACCCTAAAGGGATGAAATAGGGGTTGAAAGTTTGTATGGAAAAAAAATTTAATCTGTACCGATTTTTATAAAATTTAAAATTCAAACTCTTAAAAATATTTCATTGAACACGTGTTTCCTGGTTTTTTTAAAATTCACTCCTAATATGCGGGCGAAGCCGCGCGCGCCCTCTAGTATATATATATAATTGTGTACATACTAGCGAGCAACACGCGGCTTCGCCCGTTTGAATTTATTGTAAACGGGCGCAGCCTTTCATACAAAATCGCTACATAAATTGTATTGTATATGTAATTCTGATGTATAAGCTGTATTACTGTAAAATATAATTTAAATTAGTTCTGTAGTTTTTGCGTGAAAATGGAAAAAATAAAACATTCGTTTTCACAAACTTGAAAGTTTGAAATTTATAATTTTAGTAGGATATTGTATTGAAGCCGTCCCATCCGTCGTACACAGCGAATGTGAACGCGACGGATGTGGGTTTGATTTCTACTTGAGACAATGATTTATTTTAGGTTCTACGCTTCACCTAACTATAACGTAAAAAGAAAATAATCGATTCCCCCAAATAGTAATCGAACCCAAAAATTCCGCGTTACAGTCAGACGTCCGCTGTTACTACGCTACGAATGCCTTCATTCTTTTTTTTTTAGCTTCAAGCTGTATCCCACACACTGCAGGGTAGGCAGAGGGAACCTAGTTTTAAGACACTCCGTTCCCCACTTTGTGCCGAATTCTGGAGGCATTGAGTGTTGAGTGGCAGAACTTAACGACGCGCTTGTCCTCAACACCAGAGCGAAGAAATGGAAATATAAATTTAATTAAATATTTCATCTCCTCGAATGGGGATCGAACCACAACCAGCCGGTTTTACAGTCACACGTTGTGCCCCTGCGCCATGACTGGCCTTCATTCTTATATCAACCAATATTATGATTCAATCAACCGTAGCGCCACAGTTTTGTCAGCAACATTATAATCAACTGAGATACGTAATGCGTACAAGGAAATGCTATTATCTCGTGCCCTCCACGAGAGGGGCTGTCAGTGACGCGAACTTTTGACGAAGTGCCCCACGTGCCCCAATTTCTTTGTAAGTTCACGCTAATCACCGAATCTTATAATTCTGGTAAATACATATTAAGAGTAAGAGATATAACGGGAGCTATTCTTTTGTAAATTCGAGATTTTGGTTCCCTTTATGATAAAGCTACTAAAAAAAATAAAAGCTGACAATAAAATGAAACCTATACAATTATGTACAGTTGTACAAAATCAAACAAAATCCATAAATTTTAGATAGTTCAAAATTTATAAATTAAAAAGACAATTAAGAAGATTATTAAGATTTATTTGACTACCTTTACAAACAAGAAAAGTCGCTACTAATAATATTATCATAATTTTATTACGATTACAAGCGCAGCATTTCTGACTGAAGTCTTGGTCAAGAGTGAAATATAATATTACAAAATTATCTTTAATTAATTACTAAAAATATTTATTATTCCTGGTTAATATCTACTAGAGAGTTGGTTAGATGCCAGTCGTGGTGCAGCGGCACAAACTGTGACTGTAAAACCGACTGGTTGTGGATTCGATCCCCACTCGAGGAGATGAAATATTTATTCAAATTTATATTTTCATTTCTTCGGTCTGGTGTCGAGGCTAAGCGCGGCGTTGAGTTCTGCCACTCAACACGCAATGCCTCCAGAATTCGGCAGAAAGTGGGGAACGGGAGTGTCTTAACACTAGGCTCCCTCTGCCTACCCTGCTGTGTGCGGGATACAGCGTGAAACTGAAAGAAAAAGTTAATACCTACCTATCTATCTATTATATTTAGGATAAAACTGATTACAAGTACCTTTCCGTAATATATTACAGTAGTATCTGCCCGATCCACGGGAGTCATTACCCCCCGTTATGCGTCTCCTTCATTAAATTCCAAATTTTTTCCTCTTACCGTTTCCGTGGATACAAGTAAATTCGTAAATAGCTTCCCGGCTTCCTGATATGTGAGAAGTCGATAGGTGAATGTTAGAAGTGGTTTCAATCTCTTTTTGTTGTAGCTTTAAATTTTTTAGGTTATTTCTTTATGTTAGTGTAATTAATGATAGAGTAAAAGGATTTTATGTTTATTCAGCCTGGTAACTTGTTTAAAAAATCTGATACAACGCGCTCTACTGGTTCATTTTTTTAAATATATTTTTGTGTAGATTAGTCCATTTATCGAGGAAGGCTATAGACTATGTTACATCACGCCACGACCTTTAAGAGCTCACGGTGCACAAATTGTATTTGCTTTTGGAAGTTTCACGCTGTATCCTGTACATAGCAGTGTATGAACAGGGGACCTGAAAACCTAATTTAAAGACACGCCGTTCCCATTAAGATAATTCAATTCTACGCCGAAATGGAAGGATTTATTGTCAGAAATCAACGCCGCGCTTTGCCTTATTACCAGAACGAGAAAATGCTAATATAAAATAATTCCTCGAATGAAAATCGAACCCTGAACTTTCCTTACAATAGCACGCTTGTGCCATTGCGCCACGACTACCGTAATCTATATTTCCATTTACTTTTAATAAAAGCTGATGCCATCTTTACATTACTCCGTGTAAGGCCTCAATGGAAATTCGGCACATAAAAAACAACTAGACGCTTCCTGTTTCTTTTATAATATCCTCTTTATGAAACTTTTATTTGGTGTATTTAGTTTTATTTATAGGACGTTGTTAGAAAGAATGTGGATCTCTGTAAGTAGAGCTTTATTTTGGTAATAAAATGGATTATGTACTTTGGGTATTACGACGTCGTAATTCCAACTGCGTAATGTCCGAATTTTTAAAGGTAGTGAGAGTTCAATGCTGAACGAGTAAGGAACGAAACCACAGCAAGGGGAAGTCTTTCAAATATATCGTATAGAAGACCGCGTTATGTAGAATTTTATAGACTATATTTATAATATTTAATAAGAAAACGTATAAAAATATGAATGTAGCGGCATTTGAACCTGCGCCTCTTTGGAAACCGTCCAAGCGCTCTGATCGACTAAGCCATACGTTGTCATCGAGTTACGTCGAAATTCTTATACGCTTGTTTTACAATTTATAATTTTTGTTATACATTTTCTTAATAAGTATAACACTTTATTCTGTATTTATATAAAATTCTTCCATTACTGAGTAACTGACAGACAACGCACAGACGAAATGACTGGAGTTATGCTGTAACTAATGGCTGAAGTTTAACATGTAAGTAGGCTAGAGAGTATAAGGGACCGCTACGAGAGGATTAGTCGAAATTCCTTAAGGAATATGAAAAAAAACAAGATTTTCCATTTTACATATCAAAGTCCACGTAAACCAAAAAATCATTTGGGCTACTTACTCTATCATATCACATTATATCCTCAAAAAAATATATACCCAAAACTCAAAAAACCATATCCTAAATAGAGGCTAACGAAGCTTAACAGTACATGGTCTCACAAAAGATGTGGATAATCCTTTAAGAGGCAGAATATAACGTGAATGTGTCGTTATTTTTATTATAATATCCCTAAAAGGCAACGACAAAGGTACTTTTAAATTCTAAGCCAGCCCCACGTAATGTTATTTACAAAGTAGGCATTTACGTATCTCGTAATAATTTGTTATAAAGCCTTGCTATTATAATATTTTTTTTTGGATTTTTCTTGTTTATCTTTCATACTTCATGTTTATGGTTCGCAGAGAAATCTTGTGTTAAGTCACTCCGTTCTTCTTTTCCATTCTAATTAAGAATTTTTATGTTTTAAATGGTGAATTTGACACTGATACATTCTGCCTTACCAGGCAGTGATACACCTACTGCTCCTAATCGGAAATTGAACTTATAAAAATTCTGTATATAGTCAGACATTTTCTTACTCTACTACGTTGTTGTGTTGTTAAAATCAAGAGTAAAATCGACGAAACGTAGTGTAAAGACACTTCATTCTCCAGTTTCCGCCTAATTTTAGAGGCATTGCATGTTGAGTGGCGGAACTCAACGCCGTTCTTTGCCTGGACACCGGAGCGAAGAAATGGAAATATAAATTTAAATAAATATTTCAATTCCCCGATTGAAGATCGAACCCATAACTAGTCGCGTTTTACAGTCACACTATGTGCCCCTGCGCCTAAACTGGCCTCACTGTTTTGTTTTGTTATAATTTTATTCCGTTCTTGAGGGTCCTCAACGAAATTATGAGTGTATGTTTCAGTGAGCTTGCTTGAGGGTTACAGGGAACATGGTGGAATAATTTGGGCATATAAATATGTATTAATTTTGTGAAGAGGATTATAAGCTTAAGGACATTTTTTATATACTCTATACGGATATCATCATTTTGGTGAAGAGAGCCCCACATACTGCACGGTTCACGACAGTGAACAAAGGAGTAGAATGATTAAATAAAAAAATATTTTGTCCCTACATTCTTGGTTCTCAAGTATAAATCAATATTTTATTGGATTTCATTTATCATTGAAAATATATTTTTTGTGTGAGTATTTTATTAGTGTTGGTGTTTATGGTTGTGGATACAAGTTCCAGTTGCTTCTCTTCACTATCAAGACAAAGTGTGGCGCTGAGTTCCCCCAGTTTGTGGGTTGAAAAACGGTGAAGGGTAACCTAGTTTTTCTCCTCTCACCTTGCTACTTTCTGCCACTGGCCACACCACACGCTTTGTCTCAAAATAAAACGATAAAACGCAGAACAGAGTGTCTTAACTCTTTATTTTCTATACCTACCCCGTATAGCATCATCCACTAAAACAAATAAAATTTCCATATCAAAACCAAATATTAGATAGAACGCGAATTGAAACCTATGAAGTTGCAATGGCTTTATATGTGTTATTTAGGTGGCCACATTGTGCCATTTCTTTTATTTTATTCGGTGGCACCACGCCTTTACGGCTATCGAAATCCGTATTTGAATATATAGCTAGTCGTATTACTAAATGTATCGGATTAAGTTATAGGATTTGGCGATTTCGATTCGATGCAATTCTTAGTTTTAAATTAAGTAAACGCGATGTGATCTGTTGACTGTGATAGATTTTCATTCAGAAGAGTTAATTATTTTTTTTTCTTTGCTCTGATAACAAGATAGAAGAATAAAGATAAAGAGTGGCATTTAGTACACTAAACTCGCGATGTCTCGAAAATTGGAAGGAAAGTGAGAAATAATTTCATCTTAACACTTTTCTCTATCTCTCCCTGCTATCCATAATTAAGATCAGTGAGAATCGAAACGCCGACCACCGCGTGTACAACCAAAAATGAAAAGACTACAAGAACAATCATAAGAGTTTTGCATCCAGGATAAGTTTCACTAAACATTAGACATCCATAATTAACTTATATTACATCTATTTGGTATATCAATTATGTAGTTACGGGAATCGAATTCATAATCCACACGCCATCAATCACACACATTTAAACATTGAACAAACTTATTAGATTTAAGTCTCATAAGAAATTTGTTGTGCCTAAATGGCAATACTTTCTAATATTGAACAGAAACTTAGAGTCTTCCCTGTTATATTCAAAAAGCTGTAAATGCACCAAAACGGATTACTAAACTACTAACTACTTATTACTAACTAATTATTTTCAGCTCCTCGCTTCCTTCTTTCTTCTTCTGGTAATAAAGCGAAGTGCGGTTTTTAGTTCCGCTACTCAATTTTTCGAAAATTCGTAGAAGCGTTGTGTGTTGAGCGGCAGAACTCAACGACGCGCTTAGCCTCGACACCAGAGCGAAGAAATGGAAATATAAATTCAAGTATTTTTCCACTCCTCGAGTGGGGATCGAACTCACAACCAGTCGGTTTCACAGTCACGCTTTGTGCCGCTGCGCCACGACTGGCCTCAAATACATACATGTATTTTCACGAATAAACATTATGTCGAGCAGAAAGGCGTGAATGGGCAAAAAGAGTTTAAAATTAACTCACTCAGTTCTAGACATAGATTACAAAATATAAAACTCTTTGTTGGTGCTAATGTATATTGAGTTTATTTAAAAGGAGTCCGTTCTGCCTAAGTGTTAATAATCAGCTTCACGCTGTATCCCGCATACATCAGGGTAGGCAGAGGAAACCTAGTGTTAAGACACTCCGTTCCACACTTTCTGCCGAATTCTGGAGCCATTGCGGGTTGAGTGGCAAATCTCAACGCCGCGCTTTTGCCTCGACACCAGAGATAGAAATAGAAATATAAATTTAAGTAAATATTTCATCTCCTCGAGTGGGGATCGAACCAACAACCAGTCGGTTTTACAGTCACGCTTTGTGCCAGTGCGCCACGAATGGCTAAGTATTGCCCGCTCATTTCTCTTTCGCGATCGAAACTGGGCATTAAGTATGAAGATAAAAAAATAATTTAAATTCTATTAAACTCTACAATGTCTTAACTTGCGCCGTGCAAAAGGTCCGGCGAAATGGTCTCCGCACAGTTTTCAGCGACCATTCGAATGGAAATGACTTTATTCAGATAACAACAGCGATTTTATCTCCACGTATTTCATGTTTACTCTTTTTTACGATTATTTATTTTTCAAAGTAATTATGTATAATAGAAGAATAGAAGTGCTTTAGTATAGAAGTACTAAAATAGAAAATTAATAGTAGTTTTCGACTGTCGTGGTGCATAGTGTCTTATTATAAACGTGACGGTTATGAGTTCGATTCCCATTCGATGGAGTGAATTATTTTCATTTCATCACTCTGGTAAGGAGACAAAGCGCGGTGTTAAACTCTACTAATCCCGAGTAAACAAATAATTCATTAAATGAAAATATTTCATTCCTTGAGCGGGATTTGAACCCACAATAACACAACACTATCCAATTGTTAGATGTGTACGGTACATATAAATATAAGCTTAATATTTCATAGTAATTGTATCTGAGCAGCTACATCCGACACGAGCATCGAACCGACGACCGCAACGCAATTAATTATGTACCGACAGACAGAATGACTAAATAAATGTATTGCAATTATAATTACTTTTGCGCGAATTTAGTTTCAAATTAAATGTACAGTGTTTGTGATAAATTAAATCAGTTTAAAGTATGAACGTTTGTGTATGCTGTATATTTTTTTACCTTCACGCATTATCCCGCGGCTGCTTCTTCTTAACAGAGCGTGAAAATGAAAAAAAATAATTCTCTCGGGCGGTGATCAAAGATCATGTAGTAATCAATAAAATCAAATCAGCTTCACGCTGTATCCCGCACACAGGAGGATAGGCAGAGGGAACCTAATGCTAAGATACTCCGTTCCCGACTTTCCGCCGAGTTCTGGAGGCATTGCGTGTTGAGTGGCGGAACTCAACGCCGCGCTCTGCCTTAACACCAGTGCGAAGAAATGAAACTATAAATGTAAATAAATATTTTATTTCCCCGAGTAGGGATCGAACCCAGAACCGGTCGATTTTACAGTCACACTTTGTGCCCCTGCGCCACGACTGGCCTCAATGTAGTAATCTAAAGAAGTAATACAGAATCTTATCAAGATTGAGGTTCTTTATTGAAGTCCATTGTGGATGGGACAAAAATATTAACAGAAGAAGATAAAAAACTTGGAGAATTTCATCAACGTTTTGCCTTAAAAGGTATTAGTGCTATTTTGTCTTTGATGATGGAAGATAGAGGCCGTCGTAGACAGAAAAATAAGTGTGAGACTGTAACCAAGGCGAAAGCGAAAGCACGACGTTGAGTTATTCGAAAATTTTGTGAAAAAAGGGGAACGGAAGTGTCTTAATTTAAATGCAGCGTCTTAACACGTAAGTTCCCAGATTTCAGGTACAGCGTGAACTATTAAAAAAAGAATATATTGTTAGCGTACTTGTGTAAAATAGGGTAGATTTAGGTGGAAAATAACTATAAAAACAGTGGCTTTGTGTCAATCGGGGGCATTTGCTTGTAAGTGACGGCCCCTATTGGAAGGAAACTAGTGTGAAGTATTGTTAGTAGGTGATACATATCACTTATTGCAATTACATAGTATCTCTTTTAAAATAGTTTAGAATCATATAGACGATGTGTGTTTTATCGTGTTTTTTTTAAAAACGTTAACTACTTCCGATTTCTAACAATATCACATAAAAAGAAAAACGACAAAAACATCAACTCCTCGTATCAACAAAATTTAAGAGCCATAATGACTTAACTTATAACAATTTTTAACAATCAAAAAACAAAAAAAAAAAAGAAGAAAATGAAACAAACTGTAAACAAAAGAAAATTTTGACCCTCAAGCAAGTAACAAACATCCGTTCCGATTGCGAGTCACTTCGAAATTTGAAAACTTTTAATGGATCTCGTGACGGAAGTTACGTGGAGTCGAGTAGAGTCAAATTTTGTTTGATTCCGTAATCTATAATGAACATTTTGATGCGTTGTTTAAATGTTGTATTGAGCTGTAGGTACTGTTGGGGCCAGTCGTGGCGTAGAGGCACAGGGGGGCAGCAAACGACTGTATATATGACAGTTTGTGGGTTCAATATCCACTCAAGAACTTGAAATATTTAGTATTTATATCTGGGATTATAAAATTGGGCGGTAAATGGGGAACGGATTGTCTTTATGGGAACGGAGTGTCTTTAAATTAGGTTCCTAGGTTCCCTCTGCTTACCCTACTATGTGCGGGATACAGTGTAAAGCTAAAAAATCTGTACAGGTATTTTCTATAATTTATTATAATTTACTACTAATCTGTTCTCCATTTTAGCCCTAATTTTCTATAAGTACATTACGTGTTGAGTGGCAGAACTCTACACCATGCTTTATCATGTTAGAAGAGCGAAGTGAAAACCATTAATTCCTCTAACTCGAAATCGAGCACAAATACATAGAGTTTACATTAATACGTTGTACCATTGTGCCACAACGATCTACTCTACTATACTACTGTATAACTGTATGTGTACTACTGTACTACTGCATGTGTTTTATTTTAACTTCACGCTGTATCCCGGAGAGACAGAGGCAAAGGGAGCCTAGTTTTAAGACACTCCACTCCCAACTTAAACTTTTATCTTAAATACCTCCACTATTCATTGAAACCTGCATGAAAATCTGTCACGTAGACTAAAAAGAAAAAAAAATCTGCTTCACGCTGTATCTCGCACATAGCAGGGCAGGCAGAGGGAACCTTGTATTAAGACACTCCCTTCCCCACTTTCTGCCGAATTCTAGAGACCTTGCGTGTTGAGTGGTAGAACTCAACGCCGCGCTTTGCCTCGACACCAGAACGAAGAAATGGAAATATAAATTTAAGTGAATATTTCGTCTCCTCGAGTGGGGATCAAACCCACAACCTGTCGATTTCCAGTCACATTTTGTGCCCCTGCGCCACGCCTGGCATCTAACTAAAAAGGAAGAATATAAACAAACCCTCATACATTCAATACAACAAATTCATACACAAATTGAAACTTTCAATACTAAACGGCGAAATTTTCAGCAATTATTGCGAGTTTGATTCTCTTAACAACCCGCATGTATGTATGTATGTGTGATATATAATATGAAATGCCTAAAGTGGCGCATATTGGGTAGTTAAAGTAATTACAATACAGCTTGCAACATAGAGGTGAGAAACTTGTGCCTAACTTGAAACGCTTATACTTTGTGTATGGTGTAAGATATAAGATCATTTTTATTAATCATTTTATTTTGATTTTTTTTAGATTTGTATTGAAAATTTGTTATTATTTTGTAGTTATTTTATTCAAACGCAACCATCATGGTTGCGGGTTCAATTTTTATTTCTATATTTTCTCTTTAATTAAATAAATCACTTGGATATTATCTCTTTAATGTTAAACGAGGAAAGGTAAGATTTTCTCCTAAAAATCTACACTCGGTATACACAATTAAAAAAACAAAAATACTTATTTAGAAGACGTATAAAAATTTCAGAAAATAAGCAACGGAATAAAAGCGAGGAACGAAGTGAGAATGAGGAATAGGTTGTCTAACATCAGGTTCCCAGATTATTACTGGCAAAAAATATAATACAATCTTAAAATCATCAAATATAATTATTTCCATCCATTAATATCCTCCACAACGTCCACAAACCGCTCCATCTCCTCACTCACCCCATACAAACCCGACATATTATTTAAGCCAATATGAAATTGTTCAAGCAATAACGGTGAAGGCACGTGCGATCTTTATACCACTTCGGTAATAGTAATTAAGTCAAAATGACGAACCGAATGTCGATTTCAGCCAGTTTCCATGGAAACTTGTTCGAGTTGATTCGAATTGGAAAATACTTTAAGTAAGTTTTTCATTTGAACTTTTAAGTTTTTTATAGTTTTATAGTTTTATGTTGGTCGGTTCAAATTTACTTACTCTAAAATATTTTTTAAAGCTTCATGCTTTTCTCGCATGTGGAGGATGTCATTGTCCAGTGATTTAATTCTCCGGTTTCCGTCCTAATTCGAGACATTGTATGTGGTCTTCGACGACGCACTATTATTATTGTTATCAGAGTGTGATAATGTGCAAATCTAACCACGGTAGATTGTGGGTTCGATTTCCACGCGAGGAAATAAGTTCTGGCACTCAACACGCAATGCCTCCAGAAGTATTCGGAAGGTAAGGAACGGAAGTGTCTTACCACTAGGTTCCAAGTTCTCACTGCCTACACTGCTATATGCGTGATACAGCGTGAAGCTAAAACCAAAGAATTCCGGCTATACCATAAGAAGAAGGCGTTGAGTTTAAATCAATACTGAAAACTCTCTAAAATTATCATATCTATTTGGATGAAAGAAGAAAAAAAATCTCAATTTCACCCGTTAAATCCAGTATAATAAAACTTAATCTATTGGAAATCTCAATAAAAATAAGTCGTACTCGTATCCGACTCGAATAGGAGTAAAATCCACTTAAAACACGCATTTATTTGCTTTCCTCTAAGTGAAATAGCCGCGGGATAAATCTCAACATCCACTGCTCTGTCTGCTTGTAAAGTTTAAATTTTCTTAGTTTAATTTTTTTTGTAGTTTTAATGCAAAAGCTTTGCCAGTTACGTGATTTTTTTTTATTTTTTTAGCTTTACGCTGTAGTCTTGAGTTACGCAACACAACGCTGGCCCTTGCTTCATATATGGCTTAGACGCCGTGGTGGTGCAGAGCACAAGCGCGCGACTGTAAACGTGACGGTTGTGGGTTCGATGCTCACCCGTGGGATTAAAATAAAAAATATTTTCATTTCCTCAGTGGTGAATGGAAAGTGGGAAATGGAAGAATGTTTATGAGAACGGAGTGCTTTAACACTAAGTTCAGTGGGATTACTACGTGTGGGATACAGATACTTCCTAGAGATCTTTCTGCATACTTTGAAATATAGTACTAGACACTAGTGTCAAGACATTACATGTCATTGACTATGTCTTTTTTGTGTGCAAATAGCTATAATTTAATCACTATAAGAAGTAGTAATATATACACCGAAATGGTATATTATTCATATTTTTTATGATTGTTTTCATTAGCTTCACGCAGTATGACGGATATATCGGTCTAGGCAGAGTGAATCTAGTGTTAAGACACTCCGTACTGTATTTACCGTTCAATTTTCGAAACATTGCTTGTTGAGTGGCGGAATTCAACGCCGCCCTTAGCCTTGTTAGAGCGAGGAAATGAAAATAATGAATTCCCCGGAGTGGATGTAATGTAGATGCGTCTATTAAATTCGTCTCGTACATTACCTCTATATCATATGACAAAGATATCTCAAGGGTTAAAGGAACCATATCGTTAGCTTAAGATATTTTTTATTCATTTAGAAATTCCACTTCTTTTCAATGAAGTCTATTATTTTATTAAGTTCATTTCGTTTAGACATCAAAGCTTCAGGTAGTAATAGCCATAGTTTTTTTTAGTAAACCTGGAAGGCAGAGTAAATCTGAGAAACTAGTGTTAAGACACTCTGTTCCCATTAGAATTTGGTGGATAGGTAGGTGAGGAAGTATCTTATACTTCCTCACCTACCTTTCCACCAAATTCTAGAGGCATTGCGTGTAGCCTCGGGAAACTCAACCTCGCGTTTTTACCCGTGACTTGAACGAATAAATGAAAATAAAAAATATTTCATTTCCTTGAATTGGAATCGAACTCACAACCTATCCCTTTTAAAGACGCACGCTAGTACCCCTGCGCCTCATCCCCTATATTTACCAACATAGTTAAAAGTTCAATCACATTTTATTTACAACTGTACTCAAGAAGCTCGAAGTTAGCAAACAAGTTATGTCTAAAAAGCCAAGCGAATCTAAAAAGCATTTAAACTACTGTACAAGTGTACAGTGTACGCTGAGTGCTCTCACAAGTCTCAGACACTCAGGTAGGAGTGTCGTCGTTAGTACTGGCCCCGGGCGGGATATAACAACGCTTGGGAACGAGAAATAGGGTACGAATTGCATGAGATGCTGCAAATTGTGGGGATGTGGTGTTTTGTTTCTGTTTTTATTTATTAAAAGATGTGTTGGTAAAGGCGTGGTGGTAGTGGGTTCGATTTTGGTCACGATGGTTGTTTTTTTTTATTTCCATGCTTCGATAGTAAGTGCAGTGTTGAATTCCTTTGCTTAATTGATTGGAAATTGGGGAATAGAATGTCTTAACACTAAGTTTTCTCTGTCCCAATATACGGGAGAAGGCGTGTATTTTAAAACAATTGTTGATACTTATGTAGGTATATTATAAATTTATATACATAAATTCTCAATACAAAAAGAAATGTTTTTTAGTATGATTTTATTTTCTGTAACTTGTGGTTAAGAATGATATGTTTACTGTGAGATTATTTATTTTTAGTACTTTATTAATTTTTACTTGAATTATTTACTGGCACCTTAAACAGATGTAATGTAAGCACAAATAGCCGATCGAGAGCAACGATAATGAAGCGAAGTGGAGTCACTTTATATTTTTTGTTGCCCTTTTCTTAGTGTGTTTTATATTTTTTAATAGTAATTGCAAGACTAAAATACGGAAAACTCATTTTAATGTACCGCTACGGGCAAGGAATTTTTAGAAAAAGAAATATATAGATGTAGACGTTTTGTATGCAAACCAGACACGGCGAAATTGCATCTCTTATACGTATATGCGCCTGCGCAAGGTGTTTTGTAAAGTAATTATAGTAAACAGTAATAGATGTCGCTACTTATATATTTTATAGTGACTTTTCAAATTTGGTAATGAATATATTAAGCAATTGAGAAGTATTTATTTTGAATTTGATTCAATTATTACGTATGAATGTTGTTAGTAGAAATGTGTAGTTATATATAGTTCTCACTGCCTATCTTGCTAAGCATGAAGTTGTTTTTTAATTGGCTAGGCAGATCTTTTTAAGGTGAAATAATATATAATATTCTTCTTAATATTTATTTATATCACTTCTATATTTTTACCCGCAACAAATATGTTTATGAATCGATATTTACAAGTATTATGCATAGATGGCGTTAGTAATATATACCATATAGGGGAGTGTTTAGTTTTACTGAAAATCCTGCAGAAATAGGAAAACCATAATAAAATATTAGAAATAACTAAAAGAAAAGAAATTTAAGTTTTTACCATAAGATGCGGAAATAAAAAAAAATATACAGTATACGTACATTACTTTTCTGTAACTTGTGATTTGTATAAAATAATTAAATTTGTAAATTTTTTTTTCATGTATACATTTTTTTGTAATAATATACATAGTTCCGTTCCCACTTTCCGCCAAATTCTGGAGGCATTACGTTGAGTGACGAAACTTAACGCCGTGCTTTGCTTCGTTAGAAGAGCATGAAAATATTGTGCCCCAAATGCCACGACTGACCTCATGATATGTATATAAAAAAATATTTAAGAATTGAAACATTTTTTTTAGATCTTCACGCTGTATCTGGCACATAGTAGAGTAAGCAGAAGAAACTTAATATAAAGGCAGTTCCTTCTCCACTTTCCGCCGAATTCTAGAGGTATTGCGTGTTGAGTGGCGGATATGAACGCCGGGCTTTGCCTCTACACCAGAGCGAAGAAATGGAAATGTATATATATTTTTTTAAATAAAAAAATATTTCATCTTTTCGAGTATGGATCGAACCCACAACCAGCCGATTTTACAGGCCTCGTATAGATATATATTTATTTTCCAATTTCACTTGAAGTAATTGTATCATTATGCAACTTGGCATTTATATGATGTAGCGTAGTTTACAACACTATAATGTGGTATAATGGAGCTGCTCTGATGAAGTAGTCAGGGCCATGATAGTGGAACTCTTCAAAGGCTGCTAGTTAACAATTCAAGCTTAGGCTCATTTAATTTATTTTTCCGGGAATATTTTATAGCATTTGTAATACTTGGTGTAGAGAAGCCTTTTTTATAGTTTTTTAACTAAATACCTATATTTTTGCATAATATATTACCTGTAAGGAGAGGCCAGGCCAGGCAGTTGAGGCCAATCGTAGTGAAGAGGCGCAAGCGGCGATAAACGCGACGAGTTGTGGGTTCAATTTCCACTCGGGGCACTGAAATACTTAATATTATTATTTTACTCGCTCTTAGGACACAAAACGCGGCGTTGAGATCCGCCAACTCAACGCGCAATTCAATGCCACCAAAATTCGGTAGAAAGTGAGAAAAAGAAATGTTTTAAGGAGAATGGAGTGTCTTAACACTGGGTTCCCAGGTTCTCCCTATCTATTTGGCTATATAGATAATAAATATATATTACTGTATTACCTAGTGTAGAATAAAATCGAGATCTTACCACAGACCTTGTAAAAGATCAAAAAATATTATTCGCATCAGGACAGCTGCCTGTCGCTTCAACATATTGCGATCAGCTGCGACTCTAATGAAACATAAACATTGATTCAAATGGCGTATAATTAATATTAGTTGATACTTTTAAATTTAATATTTTTTAAGCCGTGTGCGCGATGGCACAACGGTTGCTGTAAACGCAGCAGGTGGAGGTTCGATTCTCACATGAGGGGATGAACAATTTTCGTTTCCTCAGTACGAAGACAAAATAGTGTTGAGTTACGCTACTTAACATAAAATGTGTAGTAAATTTCGGCAGGAATTACGGAATGGAATGTCTTAACCTAGGTTTCTATAGAATAGAAATATATATATGTAATAACATAAGTCTAGTTCTAGGTAATATCTACAGAAAAAAAGTATTAAAAGAAATGTAAAAATAACAAAAGGTACGGACCATAAGTCTGTAGTGTAAGTAAGAATAAAAAAATAAAAAAACCTAGGTTCCCTCTGTCTTCCTCACTATGCGGGCAAAACTGTGGAGCTTAAAAGAACATTACAAGCTTATCTCGTCGACATTTAGTAAAATTTATTATAAAAACTAAATATGTTAAACAGGCGGCTCTTTTAAAGTATTATCAACATTGAATCAGGTCGTAACTCAACACGCTGCTCAACACCAAATGTGTCATAAAATTGGGCAAAAACTAGTGAGCGGAGTGTCTTAACACTAGGGTTCCTCAGTATCACTATCACTGTGCGGGAAAAAGCGTGAAGGTGTAAACATTTATTCCTGGCTTATCTCGGCGACATTTACAAAAAATTATATTAAATATGTTAAACAAGCGGCTCTTTTGAAGTATTATCTACATTAAATCAGGTCGTATGTTAAGTTCTCGTGATATAGTTTTTATGAAAGCTATAAAACTATCTATTTCGATATAATGAGAATAGTTTAAATAGTTGGTTCTTTTTTTAGTCTCACGCTGTGTGTGGATTTTGATGGTAAAGATAGGTTACCGAATGTAAGAGAGTACTGAGGGAGAATTACTCAAATTTCCAATAGAAAAGGGATTTTGTATAAGCATATAAAGGGCCTAATGTGTTAATCGTATTTATTTACATTTTTAAAGTGTTACTCCACACTTTGGAGAAAAAACTACTAAACTACTCTTTTTTTGAAAACGTTTAAAATTTATACCGTAGTAGGATTTGAACGTTGTGTTGTGTAAAATTAATTTTAATCATAGACATATCTATAACAACACGTTATTTAAATCAAAACAAGTTATTTAAATTTTGCATAATTTTTTTTACGTCACATCTTACCAATTTAATGAGAAAAAAATATATATTAAAATTTGTATAAAATAGTTAAATTTTAAGCGAATTTTCGGCGTTACTATATAATATCATTTTTTTTCCATACAATTACTTAAGCAAAAACATCAATGTGTTAAATATAATTCGTCCTTTATATTTAAGCCGCCAACTATACCAATAGACAGCTGCAAAACATCATTATTTATATTATAACGATAGGCACATGCCATATTTCCAAATATTTCTGATACCACATTTGACTCTTACATATCTTTATTCATTCAAGAGTTCCAGATTTTGGCAGAATAGACCAAAATGTGTAGTTAGTTCTAGTGTTAGTCTCCACAGCGCCTTAGCATTCTATAAATAATTTAGTTAAAATTATTTTAACCTCAAGATAGAAATCGAACCCGTAACGCATTCGGACAGACATACAGGTTCTACGTACTATGCCATGAATTTTAGGCAGTAATATATTTTTTAAAAAAGTCAACTTTTGTAACAGCCATCATTAATTAACAATTTTAAATTATCGATACGCACTCAAGACCGGTTTTGAATAATTTTTTGATTCCGTAAAAGTAAAAAAAAATTACAAGGACGACCGTCAGCTGGTGGAGTCAGCTGTTGCATTCTTGACTCCAAATTATAATTTATCCAAAATTAACCTAAATATCATAAATTTAAGATTTAAATTCCAATGCATTTATAATCAAGGGTGTACATGGAACTTGTAATGCCGTTACTAAAACCTCCATTCACAAAAATAACCATTTTTGAGAATCAGCTGATATACTAGTTTGACGTAGTACGACGAACAGGCGCGTGTAAGCGAAATTTGAGGAGACTTAGGCTAAATCGGTTATATAAGGATCAATATAAAATATTATTAAGTTGTGGCGCGTTGAAAGATTGATAGATTTTTGACACAAATCCACGTTCTGGAAACAAGGCAAAGCGCGGCGTTGAATTCCGCCTCTAAACACGCAATGTCTCCAGAATTCGGCTGAAAGTGGGAAACGAAAGTGTCTTCACACAAAGTTCCCAGGTTCTCTCGGCTTACTCTGTATTGTGTGGAATACAGCGTGAAACTCAGAAGTTAACATCAGAGGAAACCTAGTGTTAAGACATTCCGTTCCCCACTTTCCGCTGAAATCCGCAGATATTGCGTGTTGAGTTATTTTGGCTTTGACGCCAGAGGGAAACAATTGTATTCTATCAAAGGAGGTAAGAAGTTGCTTTAAAAAATTCGAGGAGTTTATTTTTATTTTTGTACTCTATTTTTTTACAAAGTAGTTAGATGATGACAAATACTCTAGTTATTATAATAAGAATTTAAATATATATTTTGTTGATGTTATTTATAAATAGCATTTGAATATCTTGTTTTTCATTAAATAACTATATTTACGACACATTTAGACACTCCGTTGCCCGATTATATACCCGGTACCACCCGAGGTGGATTTGTACACGATTTGTAGACAATTGTTTATTGTAAATAATTCATTCCTCCAAATGAGAATCGAACTTACAACGCAAAAGTGGCACTGCGCCATACATCCCTATCCTCCCCACACTTGTCACCTGGGGCAGGTGACGAGTCAGCTGTGGGTAATCTCGCTAATTTTTATATATATACGTATGTATGTGTTACCAATATATGCAATTTATATTTTATAGGCCTATAAATTATATGTTGGTATAGTTAATAAAAAATAAATAGTGTTACTTAGGTAAATTTATTCAATATTAGCCAAGACATAAACAAAATCAATGGACACACCATATAAAAGCTAAAAATGTAATATTAATTGAAAAACTTTCTTAAAAACAAACTTTCTAGATTTTTCTTTTTATAGATATTCCATAATGGATAGGTTGTGAATAAATTTTTAATCCACAATTTTGCCGCGGGGGCAAATTTTGGATTAACAACAATATTTGTAATTTCTCAACACGCAATGCCTCCAGAATACGGCAGAAATACGGAACGGAGTGCATTAACACTAGGTTCCCTCTGCCTAACCTGCAGTGTGCGGGAGATGCAGCGTGAAGCTGATTTAATTTGTAATTTCATTGTCATCAGAACTGAAGTCGTAAACTAAATTTTAGCTCAGTCGGAAACTATGAAATGCGTCAAATTGAGCTTACAATATTCTACATAAAGAAATACAACTTTTGTAAAATTTATAAAAAAAAATACATATGTTTCACTATCGATGACAAAAATTTAAAAATAATTTTCCTATCTTTTCAGCTTCACGCTATATCGCGCACATAACAGATAGGCAGAGGGAACTTGAGAATTTAGTGTTAAGACACTCCGTTCCTATTAAGACACTTCCGTTTCCCACTTTCCATTAAACTCTGGAGATATTGATTGCATGATGAGTTGCGGTAGTTTTCTTTTTTTATCTTTTTTAGCTACACGATACATTTACATGTATAAAAAAAATAACTTCACGCTGTTTCCCGCACACAGCAAGATAGGCAGAGGGAACCTAGTGTTAAGACACTCTGTTCTCCACTTTCTGCCGAATTCTGACGTGTTGAGTGGCAGAACTCAACGCCGCGCTTTGCTTCGACACCAGAGCGAAGAAATGGAAATATAAATTTAAGTAAATATTTCATTTCCTCGGGTGGGAATCGAACGACTGGCCCCTTGTATACATTGTTGTATATACAGATAGATTATTTATATTATATAGATATGTATAACACACATATCATTAATCAAGCGAGTCACGATCACAACCTATAATGTAAATCATGTCATAGTTTACTAAATCTTGTCAAATTGTAAAGCATAAATCCATTGGGAATTAAAGATCTTTGATTTTCTCAAGTATTACATATTTAAAATAAAACTATTTTCTAATTTTTTTATAATGTAAATAAAATGTAAAGAAAGGCAATCGTGGTGCCGGGGCACAAAGTGTGACTGTAAAAGCGACTGGTTGTGAGGTAAAGCGCGGCGTTAAATTCCGCCACTCAACAAGCAATGCCTCCAGAATTTCGCGGAAACTGTGGAACAGAGAGTCTTAATACTAGGTTCCCTCTACCTATCCTGCTGTGTATGGAATACAGCATGAAGCTGATTTAATTTTTTTTAAGTTAGTGACGAGCAGTGTCTCTGTTTATTGAAAATTTTACAAGATTATTTTAGGCTGTCATCAGCTAAACAAGAGTAGGCAGACCTCTAGTGTTACCCCTACATGAAGAATGGCGCATCTTAACGCTGCATTTATGTTACAAAATTTATTCCTCCCAGTGGTTATAGAATTGCACCACACTAGCCTCTGGCTTTAATAGAAGATTAAAAGCAAACTACAACTATACTGCTGCAACGCAGGAATGCAGGCGTGTAACTGTAACCGTGACGGCTGTGGGCTCTATTTTATTCGGGGCATGAAATATATTTTTTTCTTTGCTCTCGTAACGAGGCAACTCACGGCGTTATGTTCCACTGCTCAACACGCATGTCCTCGAGAACTCCGCGGAAAGAGAGAAACGGGATGTCTTATCACTAACTTACCAGTTTACCCTGCTAAATACGAGATACAATGTAAAGCTGGAAAAAAAACTAAGAAACTATTATCACTTTAAATACAGACGCGTAATTAATTTATTCATACAAAATAAAAAGGTCACCGAATTCTGAGGTTGGTGACCCGCCTAATGTAAGTTGACGCTTGGATAACCTTCTAATTCACTTAAAAAATAATAAAAAAAACACATTTTAAGCTTTATGTCCATACAAATAAGGAATATAGAGTATTTTTCTATGCTAGAATCATTTTGTAGCACTTTTATTTAATTGTTTTTGTCCAGGACTTGACTATGTGTGTTTAATTACGTATAGTTTGTTACGAAATTGTGTTTGTTATATGTAGATTTTATAGCTGTTTCGTTTTAGGAATCTTATAGACTTATTTGGGTTGTGGTTTTATAGAAAGGTTGTAGGTTCGAATCAAAATAAGGTTTGTCGATTTGAACAAAAAAACAAATACATGTCATAAATATACTCGTATTATTGAAGTATTAAGACTATTCCTTTTTTTTAGCTTCATGCTGTTTCCCGCACACAGCGGGGTAGGCAGAGGGAACCTAGTGCTAAGACACTCCGTTCCCCGTGTTGAGAGACGGAACACACCGCCGAGGTGTACGTCGACACCAGAGCGAAGATATGAAGATATAAATAAATTAATATTTATTTATATTTTCATTTCTTCGCTCTGGTTTCCTCGAGTAGGGATCGAACCCACAACCACTTGATTTTACAGTCACACCTCGTGTGCGTCACGATTGGCCTCTATAACTATAACTATTCTATTTTTATTTATTCCCATACTTCGTACTCTTACTTATATGAGAAATTCAGGGTAGGTAGAGGTAGCAGAAAACTGAAATGAAGTGTTAAGGTAGTTCGGTTTTCACGCACTACCATATCTGTGAGACATCAAGTGATAAGTAAGTGTTGAAAATAAATACCGTGCTTTGTTTTCTTTGCCAGATTTCCTTCTTTTGTCAAAAGCAGGAAATTATATACGAGTTCCGTCTTTCAACACGTAATCTCTCGTAATCTAAGGAAAGCAGAGAATGGAGTGTCATAGCACCAGATTCTCTCTGCCTATTATGCCATATTTAAGTGTGTAGTGAGCCTAACTCAGAAGCAGAACGCAGTTTTCGTCACGGACAAACGTCCCTGTAATGTGTTAAATAGCGGGTAGTGCGATTTCTATTATTATCTTTGGCTAGCTCAAGCATTTTAATATATATTTTTTTAAATATATATTAAATTAAATTCTGAATTAGTCAATTGCCAATGTAAATGTTTTGAAATTGTGTTGTTAAGATAAGTTGTAGCCGTCATTGCGTACGGGTTGAAGCGTGCGACTGTAAACGGGATGGTTGTGGATTCGATTCCCAATCGCGGGGATGAAATATTTAATATTCGCTACCTAACTTCTTCGCTCTCGTAAAGAGGCAAAGCGTGGCGTTGAATCCCGATGCATCAGGAATTCGGCGAAAATTGGAGAACAAGAGTGTTTTAATGAGAAACGAAGTATCTTAATACTACGATCCTAGGTTCCGTCTGTCTACACAGTTACACACACACACACAGTCTGTAGTATAATAGTATAAATTTTCATTTTCATACCTTTAATTTTCATTTTCTTCCACGAGAAGTATCCTTTAAGTTTTGATGACGTGGCAAATTCCATACAAAAAGCAGCAAAATCGATATATAAATGCTCATGTCTTATGATTGCGTTGATTTAAAAGCTTGATTTTTTTTGTGCTTCAAGGAGTTATAGTCTTGTATATTTGATATTAATTTAGCTCGATACCTCCACATGATCTCGAGATAGACAATCTTAAAAAGTGACCCTATAAAGGTTCCGTTTATACCTTTCGAGGTATGGAAACTGAAAAATATAAAACTTACATCCTTTCAGTAGGTTATGAAATACACAGATATAGATAAAAACAAATATATATTTTTTTGTATTTCAAATCTAAAATTGCGTATAAAAGTCATATGAAAATATTTTAAATTGTCTTTGCCGAAATACTTATTTAGAAAACGTATAAAAATTTTAACGCAGCGGGACTCAAACCCGCGCCTCCTGGAAACCGACCAGGCGCTCTGACCACTAAGCCATACGTTCTCGCCAAGCTACGTCGAAATTTTTATACGCTTGTTACAACTTATTTATGTTGTTAGTATCTCTGTAGGGAGATTTTTACAAATTTCCGCTACCCAAAGATAAGTATTCTCTCTTGCCAAACGATAATTCTTAGTAATTATCTATATACGTATGGCTTAGTGGTCAGAGCACCTGGTCGGCTTCCAGGAGGCGCGGTTTCAAGTCCCGCTATGTTCAAATTTTTATACGTTTTCTAAATAAGTATTTTTCTTTCCTAAGTGAGGAATAACACTTTAAAAATGTTTAAAAAAAATGTCTTTGCCTAATTCCCTTAAATAGTGGAAAATTTAAATTAAAAATGTGCTTTGCCTCATCTAAATTGACCTCTCAAACTCCTTTTACAGCCTTCAAAAATGACTACTGCGCAATAACGACGCAGAAATTACAACATTAAGAAAAACTCTTTTTTATACTATATACAAAAAAAAATCTTTAACGATCTTGCTACATACTATAAACAAGTAGGATCTCATCATATTCCTTTGTCATTTAGGTGATTCATTCTGTCATATCTATAAAATTATGCTAAAATCACTATAATTAATATAAAATATGCACATCTTTTACTGTTAAATTAACGTGTTTTGAACATAAATTTAATTAAATAAAAGGTCATTTTTATATTTTAGGGTTCCGTACCTTAAAAGGCAATAACAAAAGCCGTCCTGTTCCGTTTTCCGTCTGTTCATATGTGCGCTTGTCAAGACCATTTATCTCGAGATTGTATGGAGAGATATCAAGCTAAAATTAATACCAAAAAATAGGTATAGGGTCACTCAGTCCACAAAAAAAAAAACAAAAAATTAGGTATAGGGTCCCTCAGCCCACAAAAAAAAATCAAGCTTCTAAGCCAATCCAATCAAAATAAATAATAATAACATGTTATCAAAACCTACAGAGTACATCCCGTGCACTTATGTAAGTATGAAATTTGGCACGAAATAAGGACTTACAATTTAAATAAAGAAAAAATATTCAAAAAGTGTCAATTTACAAGTATTTCATAAAAAATATCGCTCCTTTAATACAAAATGAATGCATACATTGACAAATTTATAACCACTAAACATATCAAAATTTGAACATATCGGGATTTGAACCCTTACCCTTGGAAACATACGTTTATTACATACATTCTCATCAAGTTACGTCGAAATTTTTATACAAATTTATATTTACATATTTATTATAGTTTTTCTAAAAAAGTATTTTTCTTTCCTTAGTATGGAATAACATTTTAAAATAGTAACAGAAGGTATTTATTTAATCTTAAGGCAGAGGAAACCTAGTGTTAAAACTCTCCGTCTTAATTTTCCGCCGAATTTTCGAGGCATTGCGTGTTGAGTGGCAAAAACCAGTACGAAGAAATTAAAATATTCATAAATATAAATACATTTCCCCGAGTGGGAATCCTATCCACAAACGTCGCGGTTCCAGTCACACGCTTGTGCCACTTCGCCACGACGACTTCATATATCAGGATAAGCAGAGAAAACCAAACTGTATCAAAGTCAAAATCAAAATTTTGAAACGGTATGTATGTTTGTCCACAAATTTCTCGACAGCCCAAAAGTTAACAACATTAGACAACATTAGAAACATTTATTTAGGAAGTTTTATTAAAATCAGCTCAGTAGTTCCTGAGATATCGACATATTTAGGAAGAAATGTTTAATAAAGTTAATTAATAGGTATTTGAAATTGGCTTAATTTTTTTTTATTGATATGAATTATTTTGTTTTATATCAATTTTATTATCAGTGAGCAAAAAATGGGGAGCGGAACTTTTAACGGGAACGTAGTGTCTACTGTGTAACGCTAGATTCCTACGTTCCCTCTGCCCACCCTGCTATGTGACGGATACAGCGTAAAGATAAAAAATATATATATGTTCGTCTGTACGTGTGTATATATACGAAACCTTGCTTTTCACAGTGTTCAGTAAATCCTTCGTTCAAGCGCCATAAGGGTAGAGGTTATTGGCTTTATCTGCCACATTTGGTTCACCGTTTGATCTCTCTCCGGTTCTACAGGATTACAGTTCCATTAGATTATGAGATCCACAGTACGTACTCTGTAGAGTCCACCTGTTCCTGTATTTACTATCAAAATTATTTATTTAAAAGAAGGTACTTGAGGCCATTGTGGCATATCGGCCCAAGCGTGCTGAAAATGCGACAGTTGTGGGTTCGATCCCCACTCGAGGAAATGAATAATGTGTATATTTTCATTTTCTCGCTCTGATAAAAGGCAAACGCGGCGTTGAGTTGCGCCACTCTACCCGTAATACCTCCAGGACGCAGCGGAAAGTAGGGAATGAAAGTGTTTTAAATGGGAACAGAGTGTCTTAACACTAAATTCCCTCTGCCTACCTAGCTATGTGTGGGATACAGCGATTAATTAAAAAAAATAAGTTAACTAGCTCGATTCGAGCACTCGGGCACTTACAGTATGTCATACAGTGTCGTTATACGTAACTTTTATTTATTTCTATTTGACCACAGGGACGAAGCCACTGACAAAAAATAGTGTGTAATTAAAAATAATAAGCTTTCTCTTTTGAATGTCAACAATATTTAATTACATTTAAATTATTATAGTAGTCTTGAATAGAATAATATTCTTTGTTTAATTTTAATTTTATGTTTTTAACCTCAATTTATTTTAGATATTATTGTACTGTTTTAGTTACCCAATAATTTTATTACATTGTAGGTAAAGAGAAATCATTAAAATTTTAGTCATACTCATCAACATCAAAAACTCTATACTAAGCTGCTTCACGCTGTATTCTGCACATAATCAGTTCAGTAGAGGGAACCTGTAAGCCTAGTGTTCGTACTTCTTTCCTCACTTTACGCCCAGTTTCTAAAAATTGCGTATCAAGCGGCGAATCTAAAGCTGCGTTTTCTCTTGTTGCCACAGCGAAGAAATGAAAAAAAAATCATTTCCACCAGGAGGAATCGAACCCACAACCGTCACACTTACAGATAGAATCCCCCGAATGCTCAAATGTCAATTTTCATTTATAACTTTATCTGAAATTTAATTTACGTTTCTTATTATTTCGATTAGAACCTATACTTAGAGTTTCGTTTCACCAAATATCATCATCAAAAATAACTGTACACAAACAACAAAAAAAATTAACAAAATTAATGATTTCGACAGTTTTGTTACTGAAAAATTGTATTGCGTCAGTGAACCTAACAACCATATTTTACACACGTGTTCAAAAACACTATTACCCTTTCAATTTAAATATCCCTATTCATATACACGGCCAGAGATTGATGCGGCGCATTAAAATATGTATGGATAATAATTTAAAAAGGGCCAAACCCAATGAAATTGATGAAAACTCTTATTTCAATAAGAAATAAAGTAGAAAATCGCATGAAAATGTGAAAAATAATGCATTTGTCATTACCATATTATAGTGTTTCGGATATTGTAGTTGTATTATTGGAATTGTATCTTAGCGCGTAGGTAGAAGGTTCGATTTCGGTTGATGTAAAAATTTTGTTATATAGTTTTAGAGGTGACGAAGATGGAAAATATTCGGCTTAAGAACATAGATGTCGAGTGATAGCGTGACGGTGTGTAGGGCTGTACAATAGATGTAATTAGTTTATGAAGCAAAATGAAAGGAGAGGTAACAGCGTGACATAAAAAGATTGAATTTTTTTATGACTATGATTTATGTTTAACGTGTGACTGTTACGGCGGTCGTGGGTTCGATTTCCATTCGGGGGATTGTATTTCTAACTGAATAGGCGATGTCTTGAAATTTAGACGGTATGAGGGGAACGGAGTTTTTTAATATTGGATTCCCTTTGTCTACCCTGCTATATGCGAGGTACAGCGTGAAGGTAAAATAAAGCTAAAGTTATGATTATGAGTTGTTAAATGTTGATCATCGATTTAAATCACAGTAAAAAAATATGTGAATTTAATTTTCTTATTTGTTTTACTTCATGCTGTATAATAGCAGAAGCGATGGTTGTAAGTTCGATGTCCACTCAAAGAAATCAATTATTCTATATTTTCATTTCCTTGTTCCCAGTTCGTCCACTCAACACGCAGTGCCTCAAAAATTCGATAGAAAGTGGAGCACGATGTGCCTTAACACTAGGTTCCCTCTACCTACCTTGCTATACGCGGAATAAAGCATGAAACTATAAAATTATACACTAATAATATACAAAAACTTCCCTAAAACATTCGAACCTACACCTATCGCTCTACCAATCTTACCAATATATCAATCCATGGACAGCCCTATATCTATTTATTCCATCTGCATCAGATGACGCACCATGAGTCACGTTCAGTTTAGGTAAACTAAATTTTGAGTGCGTACGACGGTTTGTTTCGAAACCTGTTACTATAAACATATGAAGAATTGTAGACATTTGGATTTAACTCATGTAATACTTTTATAATAATAAATCAAATCAAATAAATCAGTTTCACACTGTATCCCGCATACTGCAGGGTAAGCAGAGGGAAGCTAGTGTTAAGACACTCCGTTTCCCACTTTCTGTCGAATTCTGGAAGCATTGCGTGTTGAGTGGTAGAACTCAACGCCGCGCTTAACCTCGACACCAGAGCGAAGAAATGGAATTAAAATAATTTAATTTAATTTTTAATTTTTAGTAAGAAGATGAAGCGCAGCGTTGAGTTTCTTTGAGGTTCAACGGAAAGTGAGAAACGGGCGACGTGTCTAAAGCCGTCAAAGGTAAAGGAAACCGTCCACCGTGAAAGAGAAATTAACATGTAATGCTTAAATAGAATACACTATTCTCTCTCTTCTCTTTCTCCCCCTGCCCACTGTAATATCTTAGATACAGCGTGAAGCTAACAAAGACGTACACTATAGGTTATTTTAGTTAATTTGCCTAATTCTACAGAAAAAAAAAGTGATATTTATTTCTATAAACTTGAAAAATCAATTAGAGCCAAAGGTGAATATCAGATTAAATTTACGAATTACATTACATTACTATCATAACATAGAAATAATATTTTTAAATCAAATATAAATACCGTAGCCTTAACCCTAACCTTGATTGATAGTTTGCAAAATTATTTTGATTTTCCTTAATTTTTGTCTGACACCTACTGCCCCTTTTTAGCATTTTTCCTTTATTATTTAGTTTTATTTCAACGCTTTATCCCCATTTAATGTATGATAGGTAGAGGGAACCTTAAAAACACTCCGTTTCCCATTCACTGCTCAATTTTTGAGACATTGTGATTAGTGGCTGAACTCATTACACGACTTGTCTTCTTACCAGAGCGAGAAAATGAATGTAATTAATTTCTCCGAGTGAGAATTGAACCCACAACCGTCATGCTTACAATCAGATATTGTGCTTTAAAATATAAAATAGTCAAAGACTAAAGTTAATTCTAAACAATCATAATATTAAAAATCATGAATCACTTTACTTAGTCAAAGCGAGGCTTATTGTTAAATTAATTCATCTCTCGTATATGCAAATCAAAATATTATTATTGTATAGCATATTCATCGTGTTGGCTTGACCACGTGTCCTGTTTCTATATGCCTATAGTATTTATTTGCATTTTGTGTTCGTAACATTAGGTTCCACCACTTAACTTGGTATGCCTCAAAAATTCGACAGAAAGTGGAGAATGGAGTGTTTTAATACTAGGATTCCTCTACCTCCTCAGCTACGCGGGAAAAGTCGTGAAACTGCTGTTTTTCCTTTTGCTAGATAGATAATAATGTCAAGACACTACATTCTCCACACGATTTTATGACATAGCTTTTTACGTGAAAGATTTCACCGCTATTTTATTACTACGAGTGAGCACAGAACCTACAACTATCACGTATTTTCATTTTTTTTTCTCTTCACGCTGTATTCTCAGCGGAGTAGCCAGAGAGAACCAAATGCCAATGCCTACAGCATCTGTATCCCTTGTCCATATCTGGAGGATCATTATGCTTTTTACGTGACCTTCCTCCAGTATCATCGATACTCAAAGATTAGCCAAGATCTCGAGGTCTCAATCGGCAGAAGGACCTCAATTAAACTTTGACAGGTCTCCAAGACAGAGAGAAAGAGACATCTCTTACAACTCAATTTCCTAGGCTATCATGGTAACAGTTATAATTATATTACTCTACTTGCTACAAATAGAGTAGTATATATATATATATATAAAAATGGCTCACAGAATCATTTTAGAATGCTTTTATGTATAGCAAAATAGTTGATTGTATATTTTATAAATATTATCCAATTTACGTTTTGGTCTATCATTATATTATAATTGTTTCTACATATAAAACAATTGTTTATTTCTTTTATTTATTTTTTTAAATTTGTTAATTACCAGAGTTACCGAGTGCAAATCTAACTCGCAATCGCTACGTTTACAGATACTGTGCCACTGAGCCATCACGGATTTGGAATTCTTAGCTTCTCGAGTAGTAGTTTTATTTATTACTCCATATTGTATTTTTGCGGCGTTCAGTTGTGCCACTTAACACGTAATCCGTTACCCATTTTTCGCCAAATTATGGAATTTATCAGTAAATGGGCAACAGGAATGTCTTAATGGAAATGGAGTGTCATAACACTAGTCTCCCGGGTTCCTTCCAGTATGCACAGAATACAGCGTAAAGCTATTGAAAAAAAGTATTCGTATTTTTTCAATGGAAGTAAAAAGACCAGTTGTTTAGTCCTTTCATTATATCGATTTCATTGCTTTTGATATGCATTAATTCATTATAGGTATTTTAAGGTACCCTTTTGTAAAAACCGCGTTACTTTAATAGTATTATAAAGCTGAACAGTTAATATTGTTAAAACTACTACTGATTGAAATTTTAAAAAAAATGACAATATTAGTGGAATAGGTAGAATAAATAGGCTATATCAAAATAATCACTATTATAAATTTAAAAAAAAATATAAACTTATAACTTTATATAAATAAATCAGCTTCACGCTGTATCCCGCACACAGCAGGGTAGGCAGAGGGAACCTAGTGTTAAGACACTCCGTTCCTCACTTTCTGCCGAATTGGAGGCATTGCGTGTTGAGTGGCAGAACTCAACGCCGCACTTAACCTCGACACCAGAGTGAAGAAATGGAAATATAAATTTAAGTAAATATTTCATCTACTCGAGTGGAGATCGCACCAGTCAGTTTTAAATACAGTCACACATCGTGCCGCTGCGCCACGACTGGCCTCTATATATAACTTTATATAATTATAAAATTACTTAACTTAAATAACTAACAGCTTAGCTAAAGGTGGAAACGGAGTGTCTTGACACTAGGTTCTCTCTGCCTATCCGGTTGTATTGCGGGATACAGCGTAAAGCCTAAGAAATAGCTAGAACTAATATTTAGCTATATTTTCTAAAAGCCATATTTCTAAAGAGCAGGCCAGTTTAATCTTATATAGCTACCTTTATGGACAGCACTATCATGATTGGACAGTATACGGAATTCCGTGAGCAAATCCAACTCGCACTTGGTTAATTTTTCAAAGGACCTGGGAACGCTGTCACGTGTTGCTTTGATGTTTGGTCCGTTAGTTATACAAGCTTTTTGTCCTGTCTTTTTATGTCTATTTTTTGTTTTTAAGAAAAAAAGAATATGTTTCAATACAAGAAAGTTATCTAAAAGAATTGCATCTAGTTTATTCTATAGACAGCTTAATATTTTCTATTTTTTACTCAAGGCCGTCATGGCACAGCATCTGATTGCAAAATACGGTTATAGTTTCGATTCCCACTCGGGGAAGTTAATTATTATCTTTTTTTCTCTGGTAATATGAGGCGTGGCGTTGAGCTTTGCCACCAAATAAAATACACATAGCTAACACATATGTCCTTGGTTCTTAAGAAATCGCCACTCCAATACTTCTAACACGTAATAAAATTAGCTTCATGCTGTACTGTGCATATATAGCAGGGTAGGCAGAGGGAACCTACTGTTATTCCCTACTTTTCGCTAAATTTTTCGAGGCATTGCGATTTAAGTAGCGGAACTTAAACCCTAGCGTTGGCCTAGGTGCCAGAGCAAAGATTCATTCTCCCGAGAGAGGATCGAATCCAAAACCGTCGCGTTACAATCACACTCTTATACCCGTGCGCCCAACGGCTTCACTACACCATCATTAAAAAACCCATCAAAACATCCCAAAAGCCCAGCCAGCAACATTGAATTTTAAGAACTATTCAGAGTAAACACAAGTTAGGCGTAAGACCGATCGCCCCATCGATCACCAATTGAAAGCCCGATACGGCTTTATGTGACTTAGTGCAGGACTCTAATGGAATATTTGATAAGATTTTTTCTTAGTGTAGGTACCCATTTGGGTACTGTGAAATTGATTTTTTTATTTCGTTTTGAGTGATAGGGTATAAGGAGTATAGTGTTGAGACATTGTTGTTTATGTATTTTATTAATATTTAGCAAAAAAAATAATAAACCGTATTTTAATTTTTTTTTCATTTGCACAGTAGGTAGAGGACCTGGAAGTAACCTGGGATAGGATGTTCTGGGATGTAGGAACTACATATATAGACAATTACGTCTATATTAGCCGAGTTTAAGTAGTAGATAAATATTACAGCTGGCAAAATTAGAGCTGGTAATTATGGAAAAGTTAAAAGAAGCACAGACTACGTGTCTGTAATGTTTAGTTAAAATATATATAAAGAAAAACCTACTGTTAAGATGCTTTTTTTTCCACTTTCCACCTTATTTTCGAGACATTGCATTTTGAGTCATGGAACTGAACGCTGCGCTTTATCCTGTTACCAGAGCGAGGACATAATTCGTTCCCTTGGGCAGGAATCGAACCTTACAGTCATACATACAACTGATACGAACTTATAAATTAGCTACCTATATTTTATATATGAATATCTTAAAAATGACTTTTAAACGTTAAATAACTTATTGGCAGGTGCCTTTATAAGCATGAAGGAAATAATTACTTATAATATAGAGGCATGTATGTAAAGATATTTTGGTATAATTATTTATAAGTGCAATTGACTACAAATGTAATACCGACTTACCTATTATGGTCTTAGGCTGGTGTAGTTCAAGGTTCAAGTTCTGGTACATTTTACAACTTTTACAAAAATTCCAGTTCCATTTAAATACCTTATAAGTATATAAAATGTATTTTTTTATTTTATTCCCAATCGAGGAAGTGAAATATTTAATTTTTACATTACCTTTCTGTTAAAACAAGATAAGGCGCGGCGTTGAGTTACGCCATTCAACACGCAATTCTTCCAGAACTTGGCAGAAAGTAACTAGCAGATGTGTCTTAAAGGAAAGGAGTGTTTTAAAACTAATTCCCCACGTTCCCTATTCCAGTGTCTTTTGATTGCGTTTACTTAGAAACTTTTTCTGTACTACATATAGACCAAACAATCATATAAGATTTTAATTTCAGTTCCATACCTTTACGAGATCTCGAAATAAATAGTCTTGACAGACGGACAGACACAAGAAAGCGATCCTACAAGAGCACTATTTTTATTTTATGATATAGCAACCCCAAAAACATAAAATTACAATTCCCTAAGCATATCCTGGATTTGAAGCTAGTACACAATAAATGAAACCGCACTAAAGTAAACTACTAGTGGGTGTATGCAAAACAAACACACTATTGGAGCGCTATATCTGATTGAGTCCGGCAATATCCTGCTGCCTCAGGCAATAGGCAGAGGCTGAAGCTGAGCAAATACTGTATGAATACAATAATAAACTTGTATTGGACGTACAATTATGTTAGTTATGATATAACTCCTAAACTCTGTGTTTAGATGCTGGAAAGTGGTTAATTGTGATTGTGGTGGTTGTGGGTTCGATATTCTTTTGGGGGAGTGATTCTCTTTACAAACGAATGTAAGATGTGCGATACGTCTACTCAAAAAACGATGTGTCGAAAGTTGAAGGAAAGTGAGGAACGGAATTTGTGAATAAATTACTAAAATAATCTAAAATATTGTTTGTAGAGGACTTCGTGGCGCAACTGTAAACGTAACGATTGTGGGTTCGATTATCACACAGAGCAATGAATTATTAATATTTCCTCTCTCCCATAATAAGATAAAACGCTGCTTTAAGTTCTGCTACTCAACGCGCAATGTCTTGAAAAATGGGCTGAAAAATAGCAAAAGGAGTGTCTTGACACTGGGTACTCTCTGCCTACTCTATTATGTTTAATAAACTTATAATTTGAAACCAAATAGAATTAAATAAAACATTGAACACTATACCAAAGAATATCAAATAATCATCTAACATTTCAAATAAATATAACTTCAAATACGAAATTGCCTTCAGCTATGATTATTTATAAATAAAAATGTATATCAATTTTATTCAATAACCTCATCTGTCTCCACAACGACGGACGCCTAGGGCGGGTAGTGCCGATGTAAAGGGTGCTTTATTTGAAAATATTATGGCTCAGTACGAGAGCTGTTAGTGGGTTCGATTCCTAAGTAGTTTAAGAGTTTTTTTTTATTATTGCTTTATTTGAAAATATTGTAGTTCAATACGAGAGTAGTTTGTGGGTTCGATTCCTACGCAGGTGGGTAATTTTCCACTTTTAGCATAATATTTGAGGCATTGCATGTTGAGTGGTGGAGCTTAACGTCGCACTTTGTCTTGTTACCAGAGCGAGTAATAATTCACTACACCGGGTGGTAATTAAGCCATTGAAGAACTGAAGCAGATAGAATCAAGTGTCAAAACACTCTATTCTCCTCTTTCCGCCCAAATTCGTATTCGAGCATTTCACAATACGTGTTGAATATCAAGGTGCCAGTGGTTTGTTGATGTCAATTGCAAATTTTGTGTTTGTGAGATCATTTGCAAATAATTCATCCGAGCGGGCATTGAACCAACAACTATCGCGCTTACAACCACTGCGCCACGACCGTCTAAAACATTAATCATTTCCCCCTAACCCTAACTCGCAACTCCAAATCGTAAATTATATCTTAAGGCACTGCCTTTGGAAAGTAATTAAAACTAATTTCAAGGATACCCAACTTTTTTGATACATAAACACTCATAAATCCCCAAAAAAGTGGTTTAAATCTTCTTATTGTTCTAGTTTTCAGATAATGATATATGGCGTCGTTTAATTTGAATTATGTACGAAAATTATGCTTTTAGTTTCATTTGCCTTTTGGTCTTGTGGTTGGGGAATGTGAAGGTTTTGGGTTCGAGTGCTAAGCGAGGTGAGACTCAATGCAGCGTTAGGTTACGCCATTTTAAAAGTAAAGTTGGTAAACAAATGCGAGAATATATAAAAAAAAATCTTTTTGTAGTTTCACGCACCGCACATAGATAGCATTAAGATACTTTCCGCTGAATTCTCGAGACATTGAATGTTGACTAGCGGATGTTAGTGCCGCGCTTTGCCCCATTACCAGAGCTAGGGATTTAAAATATTAAATATTTCATTGCCCTGAATGGAAATGGAATCCACAACCGTCACGTTTATAGTCACATGGTTCTTTTGCCTCTGCGCAAGGACGGGCCATAAATCATTTTATAAAAAATATAAATGATTTTTTTGCGTTTTTTTTTCAAAGGGTATGTTTTTTATACAAAATATATACAAATATACCAAATTAAAATGTTAATTCCATTTATAATTTAAATAAAAGCTGCAAAAATATATTTCATTTAAATTTCCAAATATTTACCATATTGCGTTTCTTAAAAACATATAAATCAATTAAAAGCTGTTTTCTATAAACCGAAGGACAAATCAAAGTCATTGAAATATTTTTAATTAAAAATATATTAAAATACACCTGCCCTTATATGTATATTAGCCATTAGGACACTTCCTTTTGCTAACTATTAGGTAATATTAATTATAGTTTATTTATTATAAAATCAAATGCCGTGTCAAAGACGTCATTTCCTGACAAAACTTAAATGTTTGACGCTATTATGGCCCAGTTGGTAAATGAAATGGCGGTTAACGCCCAATATTAATAACCTATCTCCAACGTCAATCTTAGATTGTTTTATATATCTATCCAATCTCTAGATAGGATAGATATATGAAACAATCTAAGATTGACGTTGGAGATAAGTTATTAATATTGGGCGTAAGTTGTCACGAAGGTGACGGTGTGTTGAGGCCGTCGTGGCGCGGAGCTACAGGCATGTGGTACAACTGCCCTTCAATATGCGGAATACAGCGTGAAGCTGCAAAAAAAAGTGTATGTATTACTGAAAAAAAGTATGTATATTTAATAAATAATTCGTGTATAAAACCAAAACACGTCCATCTCCAAAGAAATGAACAGAATATGAATACGAATCCAGCGAGCTCAATCTCTATGGTTTTACTAATAGACATCCTAGCAAACCTTCGGGCACCATCATCAGGCCAGCTGGATGGTACCGTATTAAATTGTATTGACGTCTGTCCTATCCTGTTTACTTATAAATTCTATGATGATTCCTGCGTGTCTTGGAAACACAGCCATTGCGTTTCCGCCCGCTCCTTTATTACACTATGAAATTATTCTTAGAGCACAATGCCGTGTTTAATTGTAGCATGTTTCTTTTAATTGTGGTTCGAAATATTGCTACAACCGCGTCGCGTCATTACTAACGTGTTCAAATGTAAATTTTATTAGAAAACACTAATTGAAGGAATCGTATCCAAAACCACTAACCAAACATTTATTTCTAATTTCAGCTTCACGCTGTATCCCGCTAGCCATAAGTAAACCCATAGTGAAGTCAGAGAATCCTGAATAAATAAAATATTTATAATATTAAGCAATTAACTAAGAAGCCTTTCCAGACAATTAGGATTTCAATAATCGCGAGTTTTAGTCTTTCTACGTCTAGCCTTTAAAGATCTAATTATTACATTATCCCAAAAATATGGTACATTTATAGAATTAAAAACAAATACGGTACATTTATAGAAATACTGTTTTACTGTTTGTTTGTTTGTTTGTTTGTTTGTATGTCCGTACTGCCGTCCTTTTGTTCGTCCGTCTGTATTTCAGTATTTTTGACCATCTCATTCATCTATCAAGTTATAATTTGTAAACTCAATAATTAATACATAAATATATCCCAACATTTTCAATATAAGCAATTACATTAAACAATAAATCTAAGCCCCGAATTAATCACAATCAACCATTAAAATGGCTGTACAGTTTCAAGTAAATAAATTTATATCGTGCCAAGTCCAATACAAAAGGAAAATGTGGATACTCGCACAAACCAAAATATGTAGTGCATTTTGTATTATTTTTCGGTGAAGCTATCCAAATTTTAAAGTCATAAATTTTATCTGTTTTCTATTTTGTTGATGGTTTTTTTTTGTTTTTTTTTAATCTGTGAAAACTGCACCCATAAATCTGTCTAGATAGAACTGGCAACACCTTTTTATTAATTGCGTTTCAGTTAAAGCACTGTGTCTTTATGAAAATTCGTTCTGACTTTTCAAGTAATGGATGTTTTATTATTTTATGCTAGATGTATAAAAATACTTATTATTTTTTTATTTAACTTCACGTTGTATTCCCGCGTATAGCAATAGGCAAGGGGAAAATGGTAACTAAGTTATAAACACTTGTTCATTAAGACACTTCTGTCCCACTTTCTGTCGAATTCTAGTATTGCAATAATATAAGGCATTGCGTATTGAGTGGCGGAACTCAACGCCTCGCTTTGCCTCCATACCAAAACGAAAAATAAAAATATTAGATATTTCATTACCCCGAGTGGGAATCGAACCCACAATCGTCGAGTTTACAGTCACTCCATTGTGCCACCGGCCCACGACGGTCTCAAAATAAAGTTAATAAGTTGCTGTTTTGTTGCGGCATTGAACGCCGCCACTCAACTAGCAATGCCCCCAGAATTCGGCAGAAAGTCGGGAAGGTAAGTGTTTTCATGAGAATAAAGTGTCTTAACACTAAGTTAAGCTTAACAGTAAAAACATTTTATCATTATCAAGTTAAATAAAAAGACTTATAATCTCTCCAACCATTTGTACTTAAACACAATCTCCATATGATTCAGATTGTTTACTTTTACTATTTGTCTTATATATGGTTATATTTTATATTCACACAGTGCGGGACATGTGGCGTATTGACGCGGAAATAGGTCACTTTTATAAGGCAAACGATCCTAATATGGTATGGAAAGTAAGTTTTTTTTGTTTCATGTTATATAGCGCATGTAGCAGGGTAGGCAGAGAGATCGTCGGAATCTAGTGCTAAGACACTCCGCTTTCCATTAACACAATTCTATTCCCCAATTTCCGTCGAATTTATTATCAACACTGCGTTTTATCTTGTGGTCAGAGCGAGGAAATGAAAGTATATAATTATATAACATAACATTACTCTAAGCGGAAATCGAACCCGCAACCGTTGCGTTAACAGCAACTTATGAAACAAATGAATGAGTAAAGAATAATTATTCTAAAGAGAGAAAAATGTTAAATTAAAACTTACTGAAAGTTAGAAGAGATACACTTGGGATTTATGAGATCTAAAGAACATGAAGAAATTAGAATAAATAAGAAATAACTTTGTTACTGAGTATTTTCAAGTAAGTATTATTAGATATTACGAACTTCAGCTTGGCAAATATGGAAGAATATGTGATTTCATATAAAGTATAATATACATACATAAATAATATTTGAAAATTAAGAATGTAAAAAAAATGAGTTTATGGGAACGGAAGTATCTTAATACCAAGTTTCCAGGTTCCTTCGACCTACATGTTTTTATTTGAAGTAAATTTGTGAAATCATGTCAGACCATATTAATTATTTTGAATAAAATATTTTAATACATTATCAAGAGTAAGGCCACCGTTGTGGTTTTAAACGACGATGATTATTCAATTCTCACGCCTTGCCACTAAATACACGGTAATTCGAAAAGTGGTTCATAGAGTGTATTAACACTAGATTCCCTCAGCCTTCACAATACGCGGGATACAGCGTGAAACCAAAAAAAAAAGTAAATCTTTAACCAACAAACACTGTTAGACTTTCTTAATACCCATAAACACAACTGAAGCAGAAATTTGAAATAAAAATAACAATATAAAAATATCTAAAACTCAGACATTAATAACTTGCTCCAGTAGAGCCTGAGTATTTCTTTCATATCCTCTCTTGTACGTTTAATTACTCAATAACAAAGTTTTCTTTGAGACAGTACGGTTGCTCTTAATTTAATCAAGTCTTCTCGCTGTCTGAGCCAAAATGAAGTATGACAATATAAAAATTTACATATTGAATAAAAGTTTAAAGTATGAAAAGAGCGTGTACTTGAATATTTTAGTCGTAACAGTATTTTTGCTCCAAATCTTGTTTCGTTCTTCTGAAATCTTTTTCTTTGGAAGTAAAGTAGAAATATATATTTTTTTTATAGTTTCACGTACATCAGGGAAGGAAGGTAGTGTTAAGACACTAAGTTTTTGCCCATTTTTGGAGATGTGATGAGTGGTGGAACTCAACGCCGCGGTTTATCACAGTGAGGGGATCGATAAGAATCGATTCCACCACCGTTATGTTTACAGTCAAGCACTGTGCTGCTGCGCAACGAGGACTTCATTTAGAAATTTTACAAAAGCCAATTTCATTTTTAGTTAGATGGTGCACTTATTTTACAGATTTTACGATGTTTGTCTGTGTTACGGTATATTGAGTTGGACAATCGTATGTATAGCTGAAATTCAAGGTTAGTTTAAATTTTTCTACTTATTTTTGTTGAAAATATAAAAAGAAAGGCTGCTATGGTGCAGTGGCAAGTGACCAATAACCAATAACACCAGTGTGAGTTCCAGTCCCATACGGGGAAATGAAATGTTTGATATATTCATTTCCTAGCCTTAGTAAGAAGGCAAAGCGTAGGGTTAAGTTCCATCACTTAACACTCAATGCCTTAAGAATTCGGTGGAAAATGGGTAACAGAAGTGTTTGACAACGGACTTTGCTCTTGCTGTACGTTGATTCTTGGGTTCCCTCTGCCGACTCTCCTAAGTGCGGGATACAACGTGAAGCTAAAAAATAAGAAATTATTATCTGTATCTATCTTTACATTATTTCCACGAATTATGACTAAGAACTAGATGGATAATAGATATTAAAGCGATATTTTCGGTCAATGATAGTCACCATTACCCTATTATATCTATAGTTCAAAGCCCTTAACTGTTGAGAGCTTAATATTTAGTCTATTTTAACCTTTTAACTAAATGTGGTTATTTGTTCGGTATTGGTTTACATTAATTTGACGCTCGTCTTTAGTTGTTGACCGCAAGATTAAATTTAATACCATTATATGGTATATAAGTAACTATAAGGTTATAGGCCGGTCGTGGCACAGCGGCACGAGGTATGACTGCAAAACCGACTGGTTGTGGGCTCGATCCCCGCTCGAGGAGATGAAATATTTACTTAAATTTATATTTCCATTTCTTCGCTCTGGTGTCGAGGTTAAGCGCGGCTTTGAGTTCTGCCACTCAACACGCAATGCCTCCAGAATTCGGCAGAAAGTGGGGAACGGAGTGTCTTAACACTAGGTTCCCTCTGCCTACACAGTAGGGTACTGTGTGCGGGATACAGCGTGAAGCTAATTTATTTATTTTTAATTTGTAAGGTTATAGGCCAGTCATGGCGCAGGGGGACAAGCGTGACTGAAAACGCTACAGGTCGTGGGTTCGATTACCATTCGAGTAAAGAATATTAAATATTTTTATTTTTCTCGTTCTGGTAACGAGGTGAAGTGCGGCGTTGAGTTGCGCCACTCGCCAGAGCGATAAAATTAAATAATAAGTATTTAATTTTCAAATAATTTAATATATTCTCGTTATATTCCCGTGTTAAGTTTTCAGTTGAAAGATGTCTAACAACTGGTGGCATTGTTCTAACGAATTATAAGCTTATCCTAGCAACTTTGTGACAGCGCGGTGCTGCCCGGGTTCATAATAGGGGACTAATTATATGAGTTTTTTTAGTTTCACGCTGTATCCCGCATATGGCAGGGTATTCTGGCAAAAGTTAATGTTAAGACACTCCGTTCCCCGTTTTACCAAATTTTTGAGAAGCAGCGTTTTGAGTGGCATAACTCAACGTCGCGCCTTCTCTTGTTACCGAAAAGCGAAGCCAAGAAATTAAAAAATAAATATTACATTGTTGTCTTTTAAAGAGTTTATTTATTAATTAAAATAAAAAAAAATAGTTTGGTCACTGGAGTAATTAAATATTATATAGCGAAGAAATAAAGGATGAAGTCTCACAAATTTAAATAAAAACACAACGGCTCAATCTTTCAAAATATTTGCATAAAAACTAAAAAAAAAAATAATACCGTGCAAAATTAGAACTGGCTACCTGCTAGTAAATTAATAAAGTTAAGCTATACGTTTGACCTATGAGTAAGGTAAAAAATATTCTGTACCTGAGAATTTTATTAGTAAGCTTAGTCATAAAGGAACGCAATAAAACAAAATTCTAGAAATTGTTTCCGATATTTGAAATATTTCTAAAATAGCAAACGATCATCAGCTTCACGCTATATCCCGCACACAACAGGGTAGGCAGAGGGAATCTAGTGTTAAGACACTCCGTTCCCCACTTTCTGCCGAATTCTGGAGGCATTGCGTGTTGAGTGGCAGAACTTAACGCCGCGCTTATAACAAACGATATTAATTATTTTTATAGATGCTTGATAGTAATGGGTTCTAAGCTAATATAGGACAAAAATATATAATACTAGCGACACAAAAGCGGTCTCCCAATATATATCTCCGCGATAAAATGTATTGTTGTATTATAAGCAAATGATACAAAATCTTTACATAAATTATAGCCTACGTGTATAGTATATTACTGTTAAATTTAATTTAAATCCATTTACCTATAACTTTTTATGAAAAAAAAAATGGGGGAAGCCATCCTCATAAACTTACACGTTTATAATGTTAGTAGGATAGGATAGCATAGGATAGGATTACTAGTCATAACCTAGAACTTCGTTTGAGTAGGATTTAAGACGTAAATCGGAAACCCCCCTTGTTCCCCGTTCCCGTTGGAATTTCAACGCTTCCTCTCTTAGAGCTTCGCTATACTCCCTAAGCTACTCAAGCCAAATATCAACTTTCTAAGTCCAGAAGTTTTGTCTGTGCGTTGCCTGTTAGTAATGAAAGTTACCGTATATGTATATAACTGGAATATAACGCAAAATTTACAGTTTGTAGGAAAACGCTATGGAATCTTAAAAATGACTTTTTAGGGTAAATTTAAGCAAATTCTAAATTTTTATTTTTTGAATGCCATGTTAATTTTCTTGCCCCGATAACAGGATAAACTACGGCGTTAAGTTTCACTATTCAACACAAAAAAAATTGAAAAATGGACGGAAAGTGGGAAACTGTTTTAACGCTACTAAACTCCTTCTATCTATCCCGCTATTTTTCAAAATATTTTTTTTTTATAAAATACATATATATGTTTTTTAGTTATATGTAGCAGTTTAGACATAGGAAGTCTAGTGTTAAGACATTCCCCCACTTTCCGGCAAATTCCGGTGGCATTGCGTGTCGAGTGGCGGAACTCAACGCCGCGTTGTCCCTCGACACCAGAGCGAAGAAATAAACATATTAAATAATAAATATATTTAAGTAGACAAATATGAACATTTTGCCCTAGTGAACTTAAAATTAAACGGTATCACGACAGGGCCATTTAATTTAAAATACGATTATGAGACACGCAATGAGTGTCGCTGGAATTTACTAAAAATTCTTTAAAACTCTATGTTTTATATAAATATGAGGCCAGTCAGGCCAGGCCACAAAACATGTGAATATAAACGCGACAGGTTAAGGGTTCGATTCTCACTCGGAGGAATGATTTATTTTCATTTTCTCGCTCCAGTAGTTTATGAAAATTGTCCTATAGAGAGCAGAGTGACTTACCACTGGGTCCCTCTGACTTACCAGCTATAAGCGAGATACAGTGTTTCCTAAGACAGTTCTTGCCCTACGACATAGCAGTTCACCTCGTGGTAATTTCCGTGCCGCTGCGCCACAAAAGCTACTAGAATCTTTTGTACTTCCGGTTGACCTTGAATTATGAAATGTGGCAGCTATATTCAGAAATTTGTGGGTAAGTCCTAAAAATAATAGCCTTAAAAGGGGGACAAAATTTGGTATTAAAGCAGCTAGTTCAAGTGAGGTATCAGATGAAAGGCTAAGCTAAGCTATGCATTTTGGATTTTAGAAAAAGCTGGAGACCTCCAATTTTTATACGGAACTCTCGGTGGGCGAGCCTGATTCGCGCTTCTCTGGTTTTTCTTATTTTTAGAGATAATATTAATTCTTACTTTTCCTGTGTGTATTCGAATTCTCTACTATTTTGGTCAGTAAGCCAAAAAAAGGTGACTGAATAACCTTACAATATTAAACAGTAATTTACAGTGTTTAATTCGATATTGAAATATTGCGAGTTGAGTAGACGGAACTCAACGCCGCGCTTTATCGGACTAGAGCGAAGAATTGAAAAAAAAATATCCCGCGGGTCGTACCCAATCTAACACTGCGCCACTATAGCCTTATCTTAATGAGAACGAAAAAAAACAATTAAAATTTTAAGTTCGAAACATAAAAAATATAATAAAAAGCTCATGTAACTTTAAGGTTATGTAATTTTTGATTTTTAACTTTTTTTGCTTGTTTAATATTGTGTTGGCATGCTTTTTTTAATTCGGTATTAGCTTAGCTTAACGCACTTCCGCAAATAACGGGGACGATTTCAATCTTACAATATAGTGTGATAGCTATTTAATATCATAATTTTGACTATTTGAAATTAAACTAGTAAATAATAATAATAAGTTCTATATGAAAAATACAGATTAAGAATACTATAAACGAAAGAAATTCTGCCAAAGTTTACTGCTTGAGATCGGCTTAAGGTCAGTATTTGACTGTAAACGCGGTGGTTGTAGGTTCAATACCCACTTCGAGCAATGATTATAGATTACAGTAATTTCTTTGTTAAAATTTATATTTTCATTTCTCCGCTGCTCAACACGCAATGCCTTCAGAATTCCCCAGAAGATGGGAAACGGAGTTTCTTGACACTAGATTTCCTCTGCCTACTCTGCAGTGTGCGGGATACAGCGTGAAGCTGATTTATTTATTTATCATTCTTCACTAAAGATAAATACGCAAAAACTTTAATATTAAGTAAGCCATTTTAACAATTTTCGATTATCAGTGAAGCCAAAAAAATGAAGTTCTCTGTTAAACACAACCACGAAGTATAGAATATCAGGTACACGAGTTTGTATGTATGTATGACGTTCACACAAATAAAATCAAAGCTTTTGCCCTTTTACCACAGATCTTTAAAACAGATATGCCATTTCGAATTTCTGACGATTAGATATGCATCGCATATAATTACTGTGGGTTTATATTCTCGATTGGTGATTTCTTTTAGAGAATATCTCGTGTCAATTTTTATCTATATTTCGTTTATATCAGAAACATTATGTGTTTGGTGACGGAAGTTAACGCCGCTTTTTGCCGCTTTGCTATAGATTGTTTTTTAATCAACCTAATACTGAAATTAAGTAAAACCATTTTTATATAAATTAAGCTACATTTTTTTTTAAGTTTCACGCAGTGCACGTGATATAGTAGGCAGTGACCCTAATACGACGACACTCCATTCCCATCAAGACAATTCCGTTCTCCACTCTCCGCTGATTTCTGGAAGTATTGCGCTTCGAATGGCGTCTATCAGAGCGAGAAAAAGAAAATATAAAATATTTTATTTCCTCGAATGGGAATCGAACCCACAGCATATCGCGTTTACCTTTACACGCTTGTTCTCCTTCACCACGACTGACCTCAATTAATTAAGTATAGAAAATAAAATAAAAATTAAACTTATATATAAATAATTCTATAATTTTAGTATTTGCCTCTTTCTAAGGGAAACCAGTTTGATCGCTACCTTTTTTACTTCATTTCTATGTGTGTGTATATATTTAAGTGAGTGTGAGTTGGGTGCATGTCTGTGTGTGTGATCAGCTGATGTGACAGCTGTAGTTGTAGTAGTAGAATAGAAAGATTTATGGTTTGTAGTGATTTGAAGACTTCTAGGAACATTGATGTAAGATGGAATAGAATATTATGTTGAATAGTGATGTTACAACCGTTACCAATTCTAGATAAAAAGAAAAAAAACTCCGTTCAATATTATTATTAAACAAAGTATAATTTTGTGTTGAAATTTATATATTTTTATTGGAGTTAACCAGATTCCCCGCATTGCATAGTAGTAGTGCACGTAGTGTTAAGACACTATGTTTCTTATTTTTTTACCAATTTCCATTCCGCGTTGTGCATTCCGCGTAAAGCATGGTGAGCAGAGGTAGCCTGGAACCCTAGTGCTCACACATTCCGTTCCTATTAAGACAATTGCGTTCCCAACTTTCCCACACGGAAGAACTAAAAATATTAAATATTTTATTTCATCGAGTGGGAATCGAACCCACAACCTATCGCGCTTGCGATCACAGGCCTGAAAATATTTAAAGAGTTTTTCTTAGAACTGTTGGCTACAAAGTAAAAGCTTCCGGCCATACTGACAATACTGACCTTTTTATCTTGATTGACGATTACAAGCGATTGTATGAGCGTTTAACATTATTTCGATTTCATTCACCTTAAGCTAAATACTTAATAAAATATCGACACAAAATTGCTTATATTTTTTTTGTTTAAAAAGAAGTTAATTCCTTTACAAATTATTTAAAGCAAATTGTAATAATAATATTTGAGTTTAAATTTGTCCTTTAATATTCTTGTATTCATGTAGACCAAATTCTCTGAGATAACAGAAAGGCGGCGTTAAAATCCGGCAATAAACACCCGATCTCTGGAATTCAGGTGGAAACTGGAGAACAGAGTGCCTTAGCACTAGGTGCGCTTTTTATACTCGATGATACTATATCATTGATTTGTCACTTAAGCTACATACAGATAACTGCAAAGTAACATAAAATAAAATAAATAAATCGGCTTCACGCTGTATCCCGCACACAACAGGGTAGGCAGAGGGAAGCTAGTGTTAAGACACTCCGTTGCCCATTTTCAGCCGAATTCTGGAGGCATTGCGTGTTGGGTGGCAGAACTCAACGTCGCGCTTTGCCTCGAAACCAGAGCGAAGAAATGGAAATATAAATTTTAAGTAAATATTTCATCTCCTCAAGTGGGGATCAAACCCACAACCAGTCGATTTTACAGTCACACTTCGTGCCGCTGCGCTACGACCGTCTCTTTTTGAATCTTCATGCACATAGTAGGGCTGAGAGAAACTGGGAATCTAGTGTTTAGACACTCCAGTCTCGTTAAGACACTTCTATTCCTCACTTTCCGCTGATTTCTTGATGCCACAACTCAAGGCCGTGATTTCCCTCGTTACCAGAGCAAGGAAATTAAAATATTAAATATTTCATTTTCCCTCGAGTGGGAATTGAACCCACAAGCTGTCGCATTTCATTTTTTTATTACCTTACTTCTTTTAAACACTATGTATATGATATTCATAAATAATCATATAATAAATCATATATAGCTGTATTTAAAACTAATTTATGACCATATTTTGAGTTTATTAAAGTTTTTTTACTCAAAATTTAAACTATAAACTTTAAATATACATTTACAGCTTTATTAATAGAATATAAATAATATTTTTCAACATTTCTACATTATAAAATATAAATAATTGTATAGAATAGTATAGAAATTAAAAAAAATGTATACTCGTGTACAACGTCACATATCAGTCAGGTCACAATTAACCAAACGCACCTTGCATCCCATGAGTTTTTGAAAAAAGGAATGCTAAATAAAATGCACACATCTCTCTCTAGCATATTAATTAAATATGATTTTTACTATTGCCATCCTTGTCTCGCTTCTTTGGGACACGAAAAGTCATAATTTAAAAACTATCTTAAGTAAATTTAATCTTTATTAGAACGTAATAAAGTTCAAAATTACTTAAAGTTGTAAGCTTAAGTTCAGCTTTTTACTATAGTTAAGGCTCTTATACTTTTTTCGTATCCCTCTCATTATTACAGTCAACAACGTGTACCTTTGTGTGTACATGTTTGTGTTAATATTTGTGTGTGTAATATATACATATGTTGTGTGTGCATGTGTGTGTTTGTGTGCTTGTGTGTGTGCTGTCAGCTGATCGCTGCATTTTACTTGGGTTCTTTGAATGGTATAATTATATGCAGTTTTGTTGCTAAGCTGAATTAGAACTTGTACTTAGTGCACTAATTGAATACATAATATATATTTTAAAAGGGTAGTAGGTTCAATCTTAGAACAACATTTGGAAAACTTAATTTTGCTTTTATGTATGATTATTAACTTATGTTATATGGTGAAGGATGCGTTAGTGCGCAATATGAGGGTACATTAAACCTTAAAAAACAAGTCCCGAGCAGTGCTCCGAGATCCTCAAGCTGAATGCACAGTAAATTTATGCTAGTTTCTACTCATTTCATTATATGAGACGGAGAAAGGAATAATTTATTACTAGATTCTCTTTACTTCCCTTCACAAAAAAAATAAACATAAAAGTTAAACTTTTCAAATTTGTATATGTCATTTCGAACTCATTTTTTTAAGGTGAAACAGGCAAAAAGTTAAAGTAGACACATTTTTTTGTCTAGAAAGAAATATTTCAACCAAATCCACGTTAATTTCATTTACCTGAACGAAATCAATCTGTTAAAACTTTTAATTAAGACACTCTTGATCAAATACCTACAGAGTCTTTAGGCAAATTATTTGAAAATGTACCAATTAATACATTTATGATAGTGTTTTTTATATAAGAAAATATTATGTTTTATAAGATTTACGTTTTATCTTGTTTCAATGAAAATAATTCATTTCCCGAAGTGGGATTCGAACCCACACCTGATATTACAACAATACGTTGCCAATGTTCTATGACGGCCTCAAACTTTATAATATTAAATGCAAGTAAATCAATACTAATATTTTTAAATACTATTGGTACCTTTAAGGTTAACTTTATAATATGAAATTATTTAAATGTATTTAAATCATGTCATAAGTACATAAAAGTCTTCCAACGCTGAGTGACTGACACACAACGCACATATAAATCTACTGGATCTAAAAAGTTAAATTTTAAGATATACGAACTTTCCATCTCCATCTCGAAAATGTCTTAAAGCAAACGGAGTGCCTCAACATTAGGTTCCCAGGTTCCCTCTGTCAATCTTGTTACGTTAATAATTTATATATTACAAAATGTTTTGTCCATTAAAATATAAACTTCTAAATCATAGAAGCCAGTTGGAGCTTAAGAAGCTTTCTACTTGTAGTACTAAGATACAAAGCTTGTATATTATAATTAATAGAGACATTAGGTTTGTTATTATTGATTTATTTAGTAAGTCATGCAAATATTGTAGCAAATTACATGATTTGTGGTCTTCGTTGAAGTTTTAATAGATTAATTATAAATTAAATCAGCTTCACGCTGTATCCCGCACACAGCAGGGTAGGCAGAGGGAACCTAATATTAAGACACTCCGTTCCCCACTTTCTGCCGAATTCTGGAGGCATTGCGTGTTGAGTGGCAGAACTCAACGCCGCGCTTGTCCTTGACGCCCGAGGTAAGAAATGGAAATATAAATTTAAGTAAATATTTCATTTCCTCGAGTTTTACAGTCACACCTCGTGTGACCTCGGCCTTAATCTAAATATGTTAAATAATAAATTTTAGTCGATTACGCGTTGCAAAGAAGGGTTTAATGTGTTTAATAGTCAACGTATGTGTATGTAAGTTTGTTCCTCTGTGGTCGTATACAGACCATTTTCACAGAATTTATATCAAATTTGAAAATAAAAGGCTGATTTCTCACGATAATTTCAAATTATATTTTGTAAAATGCGTAAGATAATAAGCCAAACATTTTTTTTTTTCAAAATCAAAGTTTAATGTCACTTTCCTCGAAAACTTAAAAATGTAAGTACTTAAAAATATTTTTTTGTATCAAAAATCAAATTTGTAACTCCAAATATCTAATTTACTATAAAAATATTAATAAACTTTTAAAATAAATCACCAATAACCCCATTTCAAGACGAAAAATATCTCTAAATAGTGGTAAAGACGAAGTTTTAGACGAAAATAGACGAAATGTAAAAGTAAAGTTTATAACACCACTGGCCTTGAAGTCATATGGGATACGAACAGCTGATGCTACCTGACACTCACACACACTGATACACAAACACACACAAAGAGCTTAGTTACTCACACAAGTACATATAGCTTTTGATATACATGGTGTGCTTTTATGAGCTTGGATAATCGTTTATTTTTTAAAACTGATTTGTAAAAGAAGGCTATAAGTTTGGCCTGTATATACGAGTATATTATATTGTAGGTATTTGAGTATGGCGATCTACTAAGGTCGCAATTTTTTTTATTTCTCTAAAACTAAAAGTTATATAGAGGTTATTTTATTTTTTTTATTATTTAATTTTATTTTCAATTTTGAGCATAGTCCAAATCCGTCAAAATTGACTCCGTAGTTTTTGAGACATAATTACATAAATCATTTAAATTAAATAAAAAATTCTACCACATGGCAACAAGCAATATTGAACAAGCTACAACCTGTATACAAGCCCATGCGCATGAGTTCCTGCGTTTTAGCACGGTCTAAAATTAGGTTGATTTTATTGTTTTACGATACACGTGTTTTATATACATTTTTTTTACTTTTTCTTCCCGTTGCGTGATTCCGGTTTCATGTGACGTTTTGAAGTATCTGCGCTTGAACTGTACAGTATTTGAATATATTTTATAGTTTACTTACTTAGGAAAGAAAAACTGAAACTTTTTTTTTTCAAACCGGATTAAAAATTGTTATATAATTTTTTACGTTTTCAAAATAAAAAAGTTTAGTTAAGTTGGCAATTTGTATGAATAAATGTTATAAAATACTGGACCAGCACTTCAGATGTATGAACATAATAGTGTAAGTCCAGTATAAACTGTAATATGTATTAGTATAGCATTTATACGGCGTTGAGTTCTGCCACTCAACACGCAATGCCACCAGAATGCGGCAGAAAGTGGGGAACGGAGTGTCTTAACACTGGGTTCCTTCTGCCTACCCTGCAGTGTGCGGGACACAGCGTGTTTTAATATAGCCTTTATGTAAAGGATTGTAAAGTGAAATCTTGAGTTTTAATTACATCCTGAGTGAACACAGAACTCGGCACACGTTTTCGTAGAAATCAACAACCACATATTATTTACTATTAAACTTGGCTCTAATTTCACATTTAGGTTGTGATAGGATTCTATATTTTATTAAACAACCACGTGTTGACAAAAAGCAGAGGACGGAGTGTCCCAACAAAAGGCTCTCTCTGCGCATCCTCCTATATGTAGGATAAATTAATGTCCTAAATTTATCTCTTGAATTTATACTACAATTTATAACCTGATAAGTAAATAAACTGTTACCCTTTACACTCTATAGCTCTGTTCCACTAAAACTTTTAAACTAAGCTTATCAAATAAATTCATACATACAAACTCAAATAAACCCATATATATTACATGTAAACACATACATACATATTTATACAAAAAATCAAAGCCCAATATGTCCAAAATCTCCCTCTAACAAGTTATAAGCAAGAAGAAACGTCAAAGATAATCATTTTCATCATAATACGGTACTATAAATCACGTTCCCTACAGTTGACTGTTATCAATCAGTCAGGAGAATGAAAAAGTTTGGGAACAGCTTCCCCATGAGTGGTCACATTTCGCTTATATTGTATAAATGGAGTCAGTATATCATTTTTGTTCTAGTTTTGTCTTTTATTTGACTTTTTTCACGCTTTATCACGCATTAAGCAGAGTAGTCTCTATCCTAGTTTTAACACTCATCAGAGGAAGTCTAGTGAGAAGACACTCGGTCCAATTTTCGAGTTATTGCATACTGATTTGGCGGAACTTAACGCCACATCTTTGTCACGTTCCCAGAGTGAGCAGATAAATTAAATCATTTATCCGATTGAAAATCGAATTTACAAACATCAAGTTTTACAGTCAGACGATGTGTCCTCGCCACGGCGTCCTTGAAAAAAAATGTTCATACTTTTTTAAAGTGTTCTCAGCATGATAATTCATGGAAATTAGAGACTCTTTCAAATGAAATCGAACCTGTTACTAACAAGGCACAAAAACCATGTGTTACATAAATGAACTTTATATATATACACATAAAGACTATTTTCCTTACAAAATTGATAATCCGTACAAAAACTCTAAACCTGTCTGTAACATTTTGTCTCTTAAGATTAATAATAAATTAAACAAGCTGCTTTGTAATACGATTCAGTCGATTGTCTTTTTTCCTTGAAACAGTCTCGAAAGCTAGATCATCTCTTAAGTAGGTACTTAAGTTTTTATTTATCTTTAAGATTATGATAATGAATTCGATTTCTTGATTAACTAACGTTATACTTGCGCAGAGGACGCCGTGTTTGTGGGTTCAGTGTTTACTACGGGGGAAATCACTGAGAAATGAGTTATTTTTTTAATAAAAAAAAATATTATGCCAAAATAGTTTCTTTCGCTTCAAGCTGTAACCCGCACACATCAGGGTACAGGCAGAGGCAACGTAGTGTTCAGACATTCCGTTCCCCACTTTCCGCCGAGTTCTGGAGGCATTGCATGCTGAGTGGCAGAACTCAACGCCGCGCTTTGCCTCGACACCAGCGCGAAGACATGAAAATATAAATTTAAATAAATATTTCATTTCCTCGAGTGGGGTTCGAACCCACAACTAGTCGATTTTACAGTCAGTCTCTGTGCCACGACTGGCCTCTACCACCTAACCTAGTATTAAAACACTCTATTTACATTAAGACACTTCCCTACTTTGCGTTGAATTCTCGATGTATTGCGTGTTAACTCGATATGTGGTGGAGCTCAATGTCACGATTTGCCTCGTGACAAGAGCGAGTAAAGGAAAATATTAAATATTTCATTCCCCCGAATTGGAATCGAATTCACAACCGCCGCGTTTAGAATCACACGCATATGCTACTACGCCACGACGGTCTGCGGCATACGTACCTACATGTAACTTAACAACAAATGCTTATAAACTATAGACCTACAATATAAAATATACATAATATTTACACACCGCATTGAACTCACGACCCCTTTACTCATTCACTATAAGAACACAACAATTTCAATGTTTCATAAAAGAATTTCCATAAATAAAAAGTCAGTAAAGCATTATTTTATAACATTTAACACCCTAACAATTCTTTTGAAAGTATAAACTTTTGTATAGAAATGCATTTGCTGAATAATAATAAATATTATAGTTATATTGTAAGAATTTTTGAAGGGCTATTTGAGTTTAAACACGTGGTCTTTAATGTATTTATTTAAATTTGAGGCCAGTCGTGGCGCAATGGCACAAAGTGTGACTGAAAAACCGACTGGTTGTGGGTTCGATCCCCACTCGAGGAGATGAAATATTTACTTAAATTTATATTTCCATTTCTTTGTTGTCTTTGGTGTGGAGATTAAGCGCGTTGAGTTCTGCCACTCAACACGCAATGCCTCCAGAATTCGGCAGAAAGTGGGAAACGGAGTGTCTTAACACTAGGTTCCTACCCGGCAGTGTGCGGGATACAGCGTGAAGCTGATTTTTTAAAGTCAGTATCAAGTTGAGTTCAATACACTAGGCTATCTTATCTACCTTGCTATATGGATATATCGTGAAGCTGGAAAGGAATGAACAAAATAGTTTAAATTTAGTCTATTCTCCGTTTTTTAAGCTTCACACTGTATCCCTCACACTGCCGGGTAGGCAGAGGGAACCTGGGAAAATAGTTTTAAGCCACTCTGTTCCTATTAAGACACTCCTGTTTCTCACTTCCTGCCGAATTTGGGAAGCATTGCTTGTTAAGTAGCAGAATTCACTGATGAAAATATTAAATATTTTATTTTCTTAAATGGGATTTGAACCCACAATTTGCCCCTGCGCCACGACTGGCTTCAATAATTTACATGCATTACATATTTAAGTATACTATTAGACAGAAGGCTTAGATATATTACAAATTATATTATTTCTTTCGGTCATCTTACCAGATGTTTGGATTCGCCACCCAACATGCATTATCTCTAGAATAGGTTGAGCTAATCGTAAATGTTCGAGATGTGTAAAGATGATAAAACAAGATAGATTACTCTAAGAGGCCGTCATGGTGCAGTGTGTCAACTTCTGATCTTTAAACTATGGTTGTGGGTTCCTTTATATATAAATTATTTTTATTATATTTAAATTATTTTAATTTTTTGCACTGGAACACAAAACCAAGCGTTAACACAAAAAAATATCCAGTACGTGGAGAACGGAGTCTCTTAAAAATTGGTTCTTTCGGTCTGTATATATTGTATATATATACAGACCGAAATAACCAATATTTGGTTATACATGTCTCCAAGAAACAGATCTTTGCTTGAAATGATTTCTTAATTTTTTTTTCCAAAACACTTTCAACTAATTGTATACCAGCAATACCTACCTGTACTGATTTATGTAGACCCTCCAGATAATTTTATTGATGATAATTCCGATGGTCCTTTTCATGTTTTTATACCTTCATTACTTAACTTAAAAGTCGAAATAAATTTTAAAATCTTAACCATAAAAGCTAAATTTAACTAAGAAATTGGTACGGTTTAAGTTTAACCTATTTTTTACTTTGGTCAAAAAAATCTTTTGTATCCCCAACAGGTACTTCCGAGAATGAGTGTGGTGTTTCTTAGAACTTTACTATAATAGTTTTTTTTGTATGGATATTTAAATATTTAATTTTGAATACTAAATCAATAATTGGTGATTTTAGTCTCTAAATTCAGGAAGTTATAAATAAAAAATAAAAACATATTATTCATTCGGTATCCATCTTTAAATAAGAATTTTGTGCTTTTTAATTATGTAGAGATTGATAGTCTACGTATAGACGAAACTACTGGACTTAAATTTGGTATGTAGCTAGTTTAAAGAGTATAGGGCAGTTCTAAAAGAGATTTTCTTAAAATTCATACCAAAATCATGCCAGCTGTGGCGCAGGGGCACAAAGTGTGATTGTAAAACCGATTGGTTGTGGGTTCGATCCCCACTCGAGGAGATGAAATATTTACTTACATTTATATTTCCATTTTTTCGTTCTGGTGTCGAGGACAACCACGGTATTAAGTTCTGCCAACACGCAATGCCTCCAGAATTTGGCAGAAAGTGGCGGCCGGAGTTTCTTAAAACTAGGTTCCCTCTGCGTACCCTACTGTGTGCGGGATACAGCGTGAAGCTGATTATTTTATTTTATTTCATACCAAAAAAGGTGCCCTTCAAAACTACCAGTTTGATATATATACTGCACTCATTATAAATATTATTGCAATCTCTATGTAGAGTTAGATGATATCTCATGCTTTGAACTACTATCCATAACATTTCTTATGTTTTAAATAGGTGTCTGTTAAGTCATATTTTTCACCTTCTGTAAGATTTACAGAGAAAAATTACTACAACGAAGATATTAATATTTTATTTGCTTTCACGCTGTATCCCGCGATTTAATTTAAATAACATAATATAATGTAAATGCCGTTAGTAAGCTTAATAAAGTAAAACAAAACGAAAGAAAGAATATTAAAGTATTATATAAACCTAGTTACATACAGGGAAAGGTTTTTTTACCGAGTTACTTTACCTGTGTCAGCTTCACGCTGTATATCGTACACAGCAGGGTAGGTAGAGAGAACCTAGTGTTAAGACACTCTGTTTCCCACTTTCTGTCGAATTCTGGAGGCATTGCGTGTTGAGTGGCAGAATTCGTGGCGGTTTGCCGTGACATCAGAGCGAAGAAATGGAAATATAAATTTAAGTAAATATTTCATCTCCTCGAGTTGGGATCGAACCCACAACTAGTCGACTTACAGTCACACTTTGTACCCTTACGCCACGAATGGCCTCTCTTTACTAGATATATTATAAAATTTAAATATAATCCTCATAATCAATATGATAAGACAATCAAAATGATTCCACCATCAACCCTTCCAAGGAACTGATACAAGAAAATAAAGAAAAAGCATCTCTATAGAGCAAAAGTTAAATGTGGAGATGGCAGCAAAAGTTTGTAAGTTGCTCTCACAACAGATGTTCCGTTCTTTATATACTCTCAGTTGGGGAAGTTAGAAAAGTTGGTAGCTCCAAGATCGTGAGATGAATTGAGTGAATTTTATTTATATTCGATAAACTCTATTTTTGAATATTTTCCGGTTGAAGAAGGCAAATGGTTTATTAATTTGTTAAGTGTTTGATTTAGTTTAGATTGTTTGATTGTAAAAGTTTGAGAATATAAAAAAACCACGAGCAGAAAATGAAAAAAATAGAGTGTCTCTCTCTCAACACTAGATTTTCTGGGATAAAGCTAAAATATAATATCTTGTTTATTTATTTACCTAAAATTTAAATTTATAAACTTTTTCAATTTAGATTAGGCTTCAATATCAATTGTAAATTGAACATATAACCTTCAAATATATATCTTACTCATTTTGGGAAGTAAATAACTCTCTATCCCGCTTTTTTGTTATCTTTCACATACTATAAGACATCGTATTTTCTGTTTTCCACTTGAAAGCACAATCACTTATCACTAATTAATTTCTTAATTTATCTCTAATCTAAGGTTGAGGCCAGTCGTGGCGCAGGGGCACAAAGTGTGACTGTAAATCGACTGGTTGTGTGTTCGATCCCCACTCGAGGAGATGAAATATTTGCTTAAATTTATATTTCCATTTCTTCGCTCTGGTGGTGAGGCGAAGCGCGGCGCTGAGTTTTGCCTCCAGAATTCGGCAAAAAGAAGGTAACAGAGTGTTTTAACACTAGGTTCCCTCTTGCTTCCCTGCTGTGTGCGGGATACAGCGTGAAGCTTATTTATCCATAATACTAAAATCTAATATACAAACAAAACAAAAAAATATAACCGAAAGCGTTCCACCAAAAACCGAATGCAGCCAACGTAAATTAAACAGAACTACCAGCCAAAGTTTTATCAACCGTCAATTCCAAACAAAACGTTCAATTAGGCATGCACTTGTTTGACTTGAGTTGACAATAAATTAAGGTGCTCGCTAGGACTGTTGATACGAACACGAGTGTAGAGACGAGACGGCATTACTGCGTACTAGGTAGAGACGTAATTACTAGGAATCGGGGGGTTTGGATGTGGTATTGTTATTTATTTTTTTATTATTTTTTCAAATGGAGAGTTAAGAAGAGATTATAGTGATACGTCTCTCTGTTTGTGTATCTTTGCATTATCTTGTGCTTTATTCATTCATTTCATTATTTTGTGCTTTATTAGAAAGTGGTGTGTCATATTTGTTATTGACATCAAAAAATATTTTTTCTTAACCTAGATAGGTTAAGAAAAAAAAAGTTCGCAATAACACTTATGATAAAATATATTCTTTCTAGAAATGTATAAAAACATGAACGTAAAAAAATTTGAACCTGCGCCTCTTGGAAACCGTTGAACCGCTCCGACCACTTATCAATCTACGCCGAAGTTCTATTACGTTCAAATAAAAATATAATAAACAAAGACTAACAAACCTAAGCTTTTCCCAGACATACCCTTACACCTCCCCACCAACACCATATTACGGAACATCCACACAATCACACACCACACACCCGCGACACTAGTCACTCCCCCTCCCACTCCCCCAATTAATTACTCAGACCGTTCCGTCGATTTAACTTGTAAACAAGTACACTCTAGTTGCCATCGCTCATGCTGTTTATTAATATTGCTCGAACTTTCCATACAGTGATTGTTATTGAATGCTCTACACTGACTCTACATTTCCATTCGAAATGCTGTGTTTGTATTTTTGTGTGTGTGTTTTTGTTGAATTTGATTTTGTGAATAGATTATATGAAACTTCGAGAGGAACTATTCAATGGCTGTAGATGCAATATCTAATTGGGGGTATTATTATACATAATTTATCGTCATAATCACCTCTGGTCGGTGGTGGTGTTGGGTTCCGCCAGTCAATATTGTCACGAAAATTGGTCAGGCCGTGAGGACTGGAATATCTCAATAATAAGTTTCTACAGCTCTATCCCGCACACAGCAGGGTAGGCAGAGTGAACGTGTTCAGAAACTCCGTTCCCCGTTTCCGTCAAATTCTGGAGGCATTGTGTATTGAATGGCGGAGCTCAGCGCCGCGCCTCATTACCAGAGCGAAGAAAATTAAAATATTAAATATCTCATTACCTCAAGTGGGAACGCAGCGTGGAGACAAAAATAAAATTGAAATAAAACAAAAAAAAAAGAATTTAATTTAACACCGTTCATCATGGATTCTTTAATAAAAAATGCACGCCGCTAGCTTCTATTTGGTAACTACAAGAAATACTCCGTCAGTGACGGTGTAGCCGAGTCGTTTAATTTTCCCTAACGGGCCATAAAGTCTCTGCATCCATAATATATTACGTTAAATACTTCGCTCTTATAAAACCTGGTGTACTGGTGGAATAAAACTACTTTTATATGTTATACGATCTGCAAAGATGACGGTTGTAGGTTCGATGCCCATTTGAGGGAATTGTCTTAATTTCCTTGGTAACAAGACAAAATGCGGCGTTCACTTCCGCCCCTCATTATGCAATGTTTTTAAATTGTAGAGCATAGTGATTTAACACTAGTTTCATAAAACTGTGAAAACTTTAAACCTACAATAATTACATTATTTTTTTAGCTTCACGCTGTTTCGCGCACATAGTAGAGCATGCAAAATGAAGCTGGGAACCTAGCATTAAGACACTCCGTTCCTATTAAGACACTTCCGTTCCCCACTTTCTCATTTTTAACATAAATGAAAATATTACAATACTTCATTTTCACGTGTAGAAACCGAACCCACTACCTACGGCGCTTAAAGTCACATACTTGTGCCTCTGCGCCATGATTGACCCCAAATTATTGATTGTATCAAAATTAATGACAGCTTTTTCACTAAAATTGAAACATTGGAACAATTGTGTTTCGTAGAAGTTCCTTTCATTATTTTATGTGTCATATTTTTGTTAAAAAAATTTAAACCACGTGAAATGTTCTTTGAAATTTATGACGACACGGTATTTGAATAGATTACTATATGACTATAAAGTAATTATATTTTTTTGTTTTTAGTATGTAATTTTTTTGTCATGGAACCTTAGTTGGAGTAAGTGTTTATATGTATCGAAGGGCGTCGTGGTACAGCAAAACTATGTCTGGCTCTAATTACGAGGGTTGTGGGTTCGATGCTAGTCGGCAGAATTAATTATTTGCATTTTCTCGATCTAGTAACAGGGCAAAGTGGGGTGTTGAGCTCTTCTGCTATACACATAATGCTTAAAAAAATTGGGAACCGAAAATGGAGAACGGTGTCTTGAAACCAAGTTTCCTTAGAAAACGAAAAAAAATATATAAATAAAATAAATACATCAGCTTCACGCTGTATCCCACACAGTAGGGTAGGCAAAGGGAACCTAGTGTTGAGTTCCACACTTTCTGCCGAATTCTGGAGGCATTGCGCGTTGAGTGGCAGAACTCAACGCCGCGCTTAGCCTCGACATCAGAGCGAAGAAAAGGAAACATTAAATAAAAAAAATATTTCATCTCCTCGAGTGGGGATCGAAGCTACAACCATTCGGTTTTACAGTCACACTTTGTGCCTTGCGCCACGACTGGCCTCAATAAAAAATATATAATTATACTTAAATAAAAATTATACTTAAGCTATTTATCTGCATCCAACCACAATTTCTATCCAAGCTAATTGAAGACAACATCAACAAATCTTCTAAACTGCTTGCACTAACGAATGGAGGTAGTTCTAATACAATTAATACTATATAAAGCTTAGGATGCACTTTAAATCGGTTAAGGGGCTAATGGACGGTACATTAAAATAGATTTAAAATGTAAAGCTAAGAAGATTTGTGTATATTTTATAAGGGTAGTTGAATCCTTTTTAATTTAGTTTTTCCTTGTTTCTAGTTTTTTTTTTGGGATTTTGTTTCGATTTCTTTGTAACGTTGTAAGGATTTGGCAGCCACTCAATGCGGGCGCAAAAACCTGAGACTGCAAACGTGACACGTTGTGGGTGGTTCGATTCCCAGTTGATGAAATGAAATAACGAGACAAAGCGTGACGTTGCGTTGCGCCACTCAACACGCAGTGCCTCCAGAATTCGGCAAAAAGTTATGTATTAAAAATTGGGAAACGGAAGTACCTTAATGAGAAAGAAGTATCTTAACATTAGGTTCCCAGGTTCCTATAGCGTGAAATTTGTTTCAATGGGTTTTTTTTAGATTAAACCTCAAATTGATACGGTAGTGGGTTAAAATTTTAAGTCATAAAACTCTAATAAGCACATGTGATAAATTTATAATATTATTTATATAAATAAATAACTCTTATAAACGCAACACAAGAAAAATCTCGCAACTTCAACAAAAGCTACTTCAGCAGAAATTGAAAACGTAACTTCCCGAGATACTTTAATCCACTTCGAGAGGAACAAATTAGTGTAACTTAAATTAGAGAATTTGAAAGGACGAGGATTTATGATTTGATTCCTACTTTTGGCTAAGATATTATAACTTGGGATGAGGGAGTGCTGCGAGATCTTGAATAGTATAGGGTTCAAATATTAGATATCTTATTGTTTTTTTTTAATCAGCTTCGCGCTGTATCCCGCACACAGCAGCGTAGGTAGAGGGAACCTAGTGCTAAGACACTCCGTTCTCCACTTTCCGCCGAATTCTGGAGGCATTGCGTGTTGAGTAGAAGAACTCAACGCCGCGCTTTGCCTCGAAACCAGAGCGAAGAAATGGAAATATAAGTTTAAGTAAATATTTCATCTCCTCGAGTAAGGATCGAACCCACAACAAGTCGCTTTTTTTTAGTGCCCCTGCGCCACGACTGGCCTCAATTGTGTTTTTCTTTTACTTTTAGTATAACTTAATTATGAGGTCTTTTCCTTGACAAACGGATGATCCAACAAAAGAAATAAATTCAAGCCGAACAGTTACTGAGATTAGTACATTAAAACGTACAAATTCTTCATAATATTAGTATAGACTCGAACCCGTGCCTCCTATAAACCGACCAGGAGGCGCGGGTTCGAGTTCCGCTACGTTCAAAATTTTTATACGTTTTCTAAATAAGTATTTTTCTTTTCTAAGTGTGGATTACCACTTTAAAAAATTTTAAAAATAGTATAGACTTATCTAAATAATATACAGTAGCAGGTGAAAGGGTATTAAACGTTAGTATTTAACAAAGTGTTAGCTAATAAAGCCGTACTCGTATAGGTACGTATTAGAGAGCGTCGCTGCCTCACAAATTAATCAAAGAGAAATATTCATGCCAACACATACCATGAAATGATAATGAACTCATATTGGTTGTGATAAGGGATGAGCGGTAGCGGTTTTTTTGGTATTTTTTTTTAATATTAAAAATTAATTGTTTTGAAAATAATTAAAAAATGTAAATTAACTAGAGATATTTGTCAATTATATAAGTACCTCCAATTTAGATAGCACTTTAAATACTACAGAAGCCATTTTTATGGAAATACGAGATAGGAAAATTTTTATTTCAACATATTGTCCTAACACTAGGTTTACTAAGATGGTAGATCTTGCTGCTGTATGCGGGATATAATATGAAGTTAACAATATAATATTTAAATTATTTGCATTTTGCCAATTTTGCCAATTTGCAAAGACAAATCAATGTCTTACTGCTAATAATGTAAAAAATGAAAACTGGAGTTCTAACACAAGAAACACAAATAAAACAATTTTCTGAAAAATCTCTGAAATTAAAAAAAATATCTGCATATACAGGGTGGAAGAGGCAGCGCTCCTTTTACGGAAACAGCATATAGGGTAAAATATTTCAAACGTATACCTAAAGAAATTAATCAAGATGCCTCAACAGTTTAGACGTAGGATTTTTTTTTCATATCACGATTTTTATCCATACCTGTATTTCGTGTGACGCGATTACGTATAGATCTCAATAACATAAGCACTTACTACTACAAAAATACTACTAAAGGTTAAATAACTTTGAACTTTATCGCGAATACCTACGACTCGATTTTGGAATGAGGCGTCGTCCTTACCAGTGGCGTTTTATTTTAAAACGACAATTTTATTATTTATTTTGTATGAAAAAAAAAACTTTTTCATTTTTGAGAATTTATTTTTTTCGGATTTACATTAGGCTTTTATAGAATAGTTAAAACTGGTTTCATTTAAAGTGGTGCCTATACTTCCACCCTGTATGTATTTATTTCTTAAACAAAATAACTCGCTTTATATAGAATCTTAGACCAACCGTACCTCAGCTTAGATACGAGACGCGTAAAACAATACGGTTTATAACAGAATGCCTTTGTCTTTGCTAACAATTAGTATAGAGGATTGCTTTTGACCCATTCCGATCTAATAAATGTATGTATGTGGGCCATATATTCACTTCAAAATTACTGTAAAATGAACAACGTTCGTAATATAATATTAGATACTTGGTTTGCGTGAATTATATTCTTTTTAGCTTAACGTTCTAACCTGCACATGTCACGGTGGACATAAGTAACCTGGGAACCTAGTGTTAAGACACTCCTATTACGCAATAAGATGCTTCCATTCCCCATTTTCCACGGAATTCTGAAATCATTACGTGTTGAGCGCGTTGACTCTACAACGCGCGGCGGAACTCCACGCCGCGCATTGTAGAGCGAGGTAATGAAAATATTTTTAAATATTTCATTTCCTGGAGTGGGAATCGAACCCACAATCTGTCACGCTTACAGTCACACGTATGCACCTCTGCGCTTTTATTAAATTTTAAAAATAGAAATAAATAATAAACTAGTTCTTACATACGGCTTCGCTAGCGCCAGCCGTTTATGTGACTTTTTGAATATTACTCCGCTCGCATTGGTGGTGACTTCCTGAGATTAGCTCGTTCTACCAAACACACTCTCCATCCTTATAATATTAGTATAGATTACAAATTTAATCAAAAACGTTCAATTCCAAATTCACTTCGTAACATTAAATAATATATAGAGCTGTTACTCACAAACGATTAAGAACTGACATTATGAAAGCTCAAGATCCATATCAAACGTATAACATGTAGCGTATGGCGTTTAAAGATTTAGGCGGTTTAGCAGTTAGCTTTACGTAAATTACCTTGTCATAAAGATTTACTTTGATTATATTGTGATATATTCTCAACAAGGCTCCCGCTCTCTTGAGATAGTCTCAAAATAATTGAGTGAGAGTTTCATGCGTGGGTACTATAGGACACCAAAGGGAAGTATTAATCTCACTGCATATCATTCAAAGTGTGAGGTTCATTCTTTTGGAACTCTAGCCAGCGAAGACCTGGATCCTTGTCCGTCGTTCGGACGAGTATTTTTTTTTATATTTTTAAATTAATTTTTTATATTAATTTATATTTATAATAGATTGAGACCGTTGTGGAGCAGGCACAAGCGTGCGACTGCGCGACGGTTCGATTCCCATTCGGAGTAATGACATTTTTATTATTTTCAGTCCCATGCTCTGTTAAAAATGCAAAGCGGTGCGTTGAGATTTAGCACTCAATAAACAATGGCTCGAGAATTCGGCGGTAAGTGAAACGGCAGTAGCATGAAATGTCTTAACAGTAGGTTCCCTATGCCTATACTGCTGCAGAACACAGCCTACCACAACCATCACTTCCACAATCATCTCAAAAATAACCTTGGCTTGAACATAAAAATGATAAACTGCATCATTATAACGATTTCCACAGCATCAGACCCTCACAGCGCCGTCACATCCAGAGCAGATCTCACATTTAATTAACAATCCGGTAATACTTACGCAAACTTGACGGGTGGCATTAGTTCTAACAGTTCCTAAATTCAAGTTGGGCTAATTGAAAATAGCTGTCACGAGACACCTGATGTGCATTGTGCATCCTGTTCTGTGCATTTCTGGAGCGTTTCGTTCGTTTAATTCTGTTGTATGTATGTATGTGTGTGTGTTTATATGATAGTTGTATATCTTTACAGGTTTATGTTTGGTAGAATTGACCAAAAATGGATTTAATGCATTTTGGGAACGTAGTGTTAAGACACTCTATTAGCTACTTTCCGCTTTGAGTGAGAGAAAAAAATAATTCAATAGTAATGAAAATTGAAGTCATGATCATTGCCATTAAAAATAGTATTAATAAGAGTCAGGCACAAAGTGTGACTGTAATGCGAATGGTTGCATGTGTGATTCCCACTTGAAGAAATGAAATTTATTTAAAGTTATATTTCTATTCCTTCGCTTTACTGTCGAGGCAAAGCGCGGCGTTGAGTTCCTTCACTCAAAGTAGAGAACAGAGTGTCTTAGGTTCCCTCTGTCTACCATACTGAGTGAAGGATACAATGTGAAGCTGATTTGATTTGAGCTTAAGATTTTTAAAAAATATTTTTTAATTAAATAAATTAATAGTTTTAAAAACTAAAATGTCGCTTTTTCAACATAACACATTAATAAGATGAATGTAAGAATCACAAATTCCATATACTAGTATCTACGGTTCCGTCAGCTTCCAATTCTATCATCAGACCAGCTCGGTACCATAATATTATATGGTCATCTAGATACAGACATAAAAATGCCAAGTTTCATGATAATACAATAAATAGAAGTGCGTGTAATTCTGATTATTTTAATATATCGTTACTTAGTGAAAAATCTATAATTTACCCAAAAAGAACTAGCTATAGCAAAATTTACTTATTTAATATTAACTTAAACACAATATAAATCACAATTTTCTACGGTTGGGTTGAATTAAATCGATTTCAACCCCTACTATTTGTCCGCTGTCCTCTACAATGTTTAGACAAGATAAGTAGGGGTTACATTTCGTGTATCAATATTGTATTTATATTTAAATGCATACATTGTAAGGGTTGGTTTGGTTTTATTGAAAAACTGTTTTTTTTTTGTTTTACGTGGTTCTCGCTGGTGTTCAAATTCTTACAAAAATAACTAAAAAAAGTATAAATAAGTATTTTTCTTTTCTAAATATGGAATACCGAATTCTTGTGTGTTCGATTCTTACTCAAGAGAATATTTTTATTGTAATTTTTTATTACCAGGTATTATTTCCTAAGGCACTAAATTGGGTTCTTTTAAAATCAGTTAAAAGTTTTAAATTTTTTTTTCAGCTTCACGCTGTTTCCCGCATGTAGCTGGGCAGGTAGAGGGAGTCCAGTGTTAAGAAAGTGGAAAATCTAAGGTTAAAAAACTTAAAAATAGTGAGAACGTACACTCGTTGTACAATCTAATATTCAGCCAAACTGAGTCGAACCTATAATTATCGAATATAATAAGATACGTACCAAAATTCTGACAGTATTAATTATTATATTTTTTCAACATCACTCTAGGCAGAGAAATCTAATGCCAAGGAACCCCGTTCTCCACTTTTGTTCCAAATTTAAGACATAATAATACTTTATCTATCTTCATTAAAATTATGTTGGTATTTTTTTTTGTTTTAAGTAAATAGCATTTATATTTCCATTTCTTCGCTCTGGTGTCGAGGCAAAACGCGGCGATGAGTTCTGCTACTCAACACGCAGTGCCTCCAGAATTCGGCAGAAAGTGGGGAACGGCGAGTCTTAACACTAGGTTCCCTCTGCCTACCCTGCTGTGTGCGGGATACAGCGTGAAGCTGATAAAAAAAGTTAATAGCAATGTAGAGGGAACCTGGGAACATAGTGTTAACACTTCCGTTTCCCACTTTCCGCCAAAATCTGAAAGCATTGCTAGTTGAATGACGGAACGCAACACCTCCCTTGCCTTGCGTAGTTACTAGAACGAGCTACAATTTTAAATATTTAATATTCTCGAGTGGGAATCGAACCTGCCGCGCTTACAGTCGCACCCTTGTACTCTTGCACCACGACTGCCCTCTAATAACATATATAATATGGCTAACTCAAACCCTCCAATGCTTAGATATATAATATAAACGTAGTATATATTTTAGAATAGATCAAGTTTTATAGCCTTAGGTCATAATATCGGAATTCTATTAGTGAAAGTTCCACGACGCTACCCTTCAAACATTTTGATTTAAATTTTAAACTTTATCTTCTATATAAGTTTAGTTTGGAAATTTCATATGAATTAATTGAATTTAGTAAAATAATTAACTAATAACAACTAAATTTTTGTGTGTCTATATGTAAATACACATTTCAAAACTTTTGATGACTGGCTAATACATTGAACTAAAATATAGTTAGCTGTGCTCTTTTAATAAGTTCATTTTTAATGTTATTTCAACGATTTATCAATTCCTTATTTCAAAAATAGTTTTTTTTATAATTTTACCCGCATATAAACAGAGGGAGGTTAGTGAAACGACACTCCGTTCCCCACGCTCCGCCCAATTTTCAAAATATTGCATGTTGAGTGGCGGGATTCAACGACACGGTTTGTATTGTTGCCAGAGTGAGAAAACATAAATAATACATTCCCCCCGCAATGGGAATCGAATTCACAAAGGTTGCGTTAACAGTCAGAGACCACCTCCACCTCCACTGCACAATGCTATCTTTTTGTTTATTATTTATTTATTTTATAACCCTCCACTGCTTTACTATATGCGGAATAGAACGTAAAACTAAAAAAACCGGACAAGATCGAGTCAGGCTCGCCCACTGAGGGTTCCGTAAAAAATTGGATGACTTAGGCTTTTTCTGAAATTCAGGCTAAGCCAGAGCCCTTTCGTCTGATAATTCGTTCAAGTGAGGACTTGAACTAGCTGTTTTGATACCAAATTTTGCCTCCTTAAATTTCTTAATTCAAGGTTAACCGAAAGTACCCTACGAGTTTTGATTCCTTTGATAGTGTCGAAATACTGAAATGAAAATTAGAAAAATGTAGTTTTTTTTTCAGGAAGTCATGAGGCCGTAGATCTGAGTATATGGTTTGAATTTTAATTCGATATCTCCAAGCGTTCCTGAGATAAAGGCTCTCAACAGACAGACATACTCGTACAGGCGGACAACAAAGTGATCTTATAAGCATTCCTTTTTTTCTTAAGAAGTACGGAACCCTAAAAAGAAAAGCAACTGGAAAGTATAAAGCTTGCTACCAAAATACTGGTTTCGAATCAATGATAGAATCTTAAGGGATTTCTTAAGTAAACACTCGAAACGCGGGGTTAGTTGTGTTATTGGCAGAATGTTTACATTATACTCGAATCCGATTAGATAAATAAGAAGCTACTAATGTTGATATTGTATGGAGTATGGATGGAGTTCACAAAAAAAAGAAAGTCAAGGGTTTAAATTATAGATACATATTTTTTGTAGGTTCACGCTGTATCTCACATATAGCGGGGTAGGTAGAGGGAACCTGGTCAGTTTCCAGGAGGCGCGGGTTCGAGTCCCGCTACGTTCAAATTTTTATACGTTTTCTAAATAAGTAACTTGGGAATCTAATGTTAAGACTTTGTTCCTGTTGTTGAAATAACTAAGTATTTTTCTATTAAATATCAGTTTTTGGAAATTGAAATTACGATTTATTAAATCTATAAAAACAGTATAGATAATCATATTATTAGTAATATAAATAACCAGCATATTTAAAAAAAAACGGGCGAAGCCGCGTTTGCGTCCTAAGTTTAAAATAAAAAGGAAGAACTTATAATAAATAACATATTATTTTACTCCTTAAATTATATAATGAATAAATAAAAACTTAAACCATTTTTTATCTTTTTACCTAAAATATGTTTAACATAAAAAAAAATGTTTATAAGCCATACTAAAATCCTTAATTAGTGTAAATACATATAAATAAGAATCCCGGACTGTCTAAAGAACTTGGCACCTATTTAGACGAAATTGTTGTCTGTAATACATAGTATTAAACTTGATAATATTGAACTTGGCTACCATTTTTGTATCTAATCGCCTATATAAATAGATGTGAAATAAATGACCACTTTTTAAAATATAAATAAATTACCAAAAGATTTAAATTTACATTAACTTAGTCCATTACACTACTAAATACATATTTTTTTCTTAAACATACTGAAATAAATATGCATATAGTACAAGTGGATACGGGGGTCGCTAGTTTCATTATAACTACAGATTTCATTATAAACTTTCATATAATCAAAACCTAGTACTTAAACCCTACAACAAACTAATACTTAACAAAAACTAAACGTGAATTCGTGGATTTTTTCCACATACACAAACGACACGACCATATTGATTTATGGTGCGTGTAAATTTAGGGACTATTAAAAGTAAATCAAAGTGAGCTATAAATCGTCAAAGCATGAGGGCGGCCAATTTAGCAAGATCTCTCCGGTTTATTCGGTAAAAGCGTTTTCAGCTTAATGTTTTGACTGCGAAGTGGCTCGAAGGACCATTTTAAAGCGGACATGAATCGGAATAACCGTCACGTGGTTTCACATAGTCGAGGAGAACTCAATATTTGGTGCAAGCTTTGTAATCTACGACTGGAGTGGTCATATACCACAAACTGTAATAAAATGTTTATGAATATAAGCATATGTTTTTTTTTTCATTAAAATTAACTGAATTGTTGACGCCTGTTGTGGTACAGGGACACAGTGGTGGACTGTAAGCAAAACAGGTTGTGGAATCGATTCCAGAAAATAGAATATTTAATATTTTTCTTTCAAAACGCGGCGTTGAGTTCCGCCACTCAACACAAAATAGATACAGAAAGTTTCAGTGGAACGTGGGGAACAACAGTGTCTTAATGGAGAAAAAGTGTCTTAACATTAGGTGGCCAGGGTTCGTTTACGAACAATAACTAAATTGTAAAAACTTTGCAAAAAATTGTATTTGTTTGAGTTCTCATATTATAGGTCTCAATAAAGGGTTTAAATGGTTGAATGCGGCAATCTCAGAAACTATTGGTGCAAATAGATTTTTTTACATTGGATAGACCATTTATAGAGAAAGTTATATCACGCTAACCGTTACTATTTGTTACTTGTAGCGCATATAAAAAAGCGCATAAAAAATATATTTCTTACACTATACAAGGGTCAGCTTCAAGCTGTATTCCGCACACAGCAGGCAGAGTGAACCTAGTGTTAAGACACTCCGTTCCCCACTTTCTACCATCTCCTCGAGTGGGGATCGAACCCACAACCAGTCAGTTTTTACAGTCACACTTTGTGCCGCTGAAAATTATTATATTAAATAATAAAAGTAACTGATACCACAAAGCTTCATTATTCATTAAAAAGTTTGATCGAAGGGCGCGCTATAGATTACTTACAATCGTATTAAAAATGTCCTGTGGTATTAAAAAAATGAGTTGAAAATGAAAATGAATGGTTCCTTACCCTTTTTATTAATATTTTATTGTGTCTCACGCTATAAGGTAAGCAAAGGAAACGTAGTGCTAAGACACTCCGTTCCATACTCTCCGTACAACTTTTGAGATATAGCGTATTGAACGCTGGAACTGAACGCCGCTTTGTCTAATTAGCAACGCGAGAAGTGAAAATAATTTATTAATCTGAGTAGGAATCGAAGCCAATACCGTCGCGCTTACAGTTCGACACCGAGTCAGTCACTGAGCCACGTTGACATCTATGTAATTTTCTTTTATTTTTGTGAACTACAAAGACAAACAGACACATAATATACTGTGTTATTTTCGCATTTATCAAATTAGTAGGAATTTCCATAGCGCAACCCCAAAAATTACATTGCCCTACAATTTTCATAATATAAGTGTAATTATTGACTACTGATAGATTGATGCTTTAACATCACGTGTCAATCCTCCATAGTTTTCCCACAGGTATTAATACTCTACCTTTAAATAAGGGTAAGCAAGTGTACCAGTATAGAAAGAGCTGGCTTCGATAGTATGGTAATGGATATAAGAGGTCAGTTCATTATGGTTTTTCATAATATAATTCTTATTTAATGTAAAAGTCAAGACTTAATAATTTTTTGTTTTTTTATTGAAGATAAAGGAGTTAGCTAACTCAGATAAATTTTAATTAGTAGTAAAATATATATTTCTATTTTATTTTTGGAATATAACCCAATAGTCATTAAGATTATTGCATTCAGCATGATCTTATCTATCTAAAGATAATTATCTTTTTCCAATTTTTTTGTTTAATTTAGCATTTCTAGACTAAATTAAAGACATTTCTCTGTTAATTGTGTGTGGGACCGGTCGTCGCGCAGGAGCACAAAGTGTGACTGTAAAATCAACTGGTTGTGGGTTCGATACCCACTCGAGTAAATGAAATATTTATTTCAATGTATATTTTCATTTCACTCAATATGCAATGCCTCCAGAATTCGGCGGAATGTGGAGAATCGAGTGTCTTGACACTACGTTTCCTTAGCCCACCCTGTTGTATTGCGGGATACAGCGTGAAGCCGAAAAAATTCTGTATTAATAACTCACAGTCAAAGTAATCTAAAGCTACTAGTTAGTTAGTCACAGTCAAAGTCATCATACAAAAATATTAGTTATTATATTTAAATTTTACAACACGAACGAAGTTGCAGTAAAACCCTAGTCACTAGTAAAATTATACAATTAACCAAATCAAACGTGTCCTATAAAATGAATATAAACATTCGTTTGATTTGTTTATAAACACAGAAGTTTGTTATAACGTTCTATTAATAGATCATTCATTGCTGAAACTGCGTAGATGAGTTAAACTATAAAATAACTAAAAGTCGATTGAATGTCACTTTTCTATGTTACACTCTTGGGTGTCTTAACTAGGTTCCCAGGTTCCCTCTGCATATTCTGATATGTGCAAGGTACAGTGTGTAGCTAAAAAAAACATATAAATACAGACAGAGAATACCTAGTAATAAGACACTCTGCTTCCCATATTCCGCTGGATTTTCAAGACAATGCGCTGAATGGCGGAACTCAACACCGTGCTTCATCTACCAGAACTAAAGTCAAACCAATCGAGTACTTAAAGTAAGGGCAACATTGAAGCCAAGTTTCATCGCATTTCAATATATTGATAATTTTAACAACAATAACCCATTGTTCTTGTGATTAATTTAACTTTTTGCGTCGCAATCTACATGTTTTTATGTTTAATATAAATTATTATGAAACATGTGTATGTACATATATGAGGCCAGTCGTGGCGCATGGACACAAACTGCAAAACTGACTGGTTGTGGGTTCGATCCCCACTCGAGGAGATGAAATATTTACTTAGATTTATATTTCCATTTTTTCGCTCTGGTGTCGAGGACAAGTGCGGCGTTGAGTTCTGCCACTCAACACGCAATGCCTCCAGAATTCGGCAGAAAGTAGGGAACGGAGTGTCTTAATACTAGGTTCCCTCTGCCTACCCCGCTGTGTGCGGGATACAGCGTGAACCTGTTTTTTTATTTTTATTTTATGTGTATGTACATGTATGCATGCTGATGTAGTAAGGTCTTCGGACTATAAACGCGACGATTGTAGGTTCTATTCCTAATCGGGGGAATGAATTATACTCATTTCTTCGCTCTCGTAACGACAAATTGAACAAAGTGAAATTCAACGCTGATTCACGCTGTATTACATACATAGCTTACCTAGCACAGAGAGCACCTGGAACACCAGTGTTAAGACATTATGCACTCAATAAGACATTTCCGTGCACCACTTACCGTCAATTCGGAAATCATTCGGAGTTGTGTGTTTACAGTCTTTTACAGTCGCATCCTTGTATTCCTGCGCCACGACGGCCTCAAAGCTATGTTTAATATTATTACCAGAATGAGAAAATTTGAATTAAAGTTCATTCCCTCGAATGGGAATTGAACCCAGAACCGTCGTGCATACAGTCAGTGACTGTGCCACAGTGCCACGAAGGCCCCAATCTTGGACATACCTAATTCTATATCCTCACTTTATATATTATTCATAATACATAAATAAAACGCTTATACTAATGATTTCATGGATCCACTCGGTTTAGAAATAGAAAAGAATTAATTATCTTTGATAAAAGCTGAGGGTGTGGACGATAATTAATTTGGCTCTACACCAAAAAGGCAGGGCAAGGGCTTCACGTCAAATAAAATGACACGTTTAACTCGGCTAAATATAATGAAAGTACCTTGTGAAGAACGGAGTTTCGTTTTAACTTTTATCCCTTTTATAGGGTAGGTAGTCGGTAGTGTTAAGATTCTCCGGTATCTAGTTTTTAATAATATTTAAGTGTATGAGAATCTGGCGGAAAGTGGAGAACGCAGTTCCGTTCTTAATGAGAACGGAGTGTTTTAACTTAACTGAAGGTCGGGTGTGCCATTTTCTTAGAGAATTCCTTAAGCATATTGTCTCTCATGTACTCCTCAGGTAACAGTCCCATGTCTGTATTAGTAAAAAGATGCACTTTATCCTACTGGGAACAGTATATTATTATAAGATCTTTGATTTATGTAATTTTCACATATTTATTTTAAGAATTTTAATTAAAATCAATATATATTACAGTTACATGTATTTGGTTCCAATATACTTGATAAAGACCGAATGCTAGGTAAAGGTAGAAAAAAAAAGTTATCTTAAAAATTAATTCAGTTTCACGCTGTATATCGCACACAGCAGAGTAGGCAAAGGGAACCTAGAGCGAAGACACTCCGTTCCCCACTTTCCGCCGAGTTCTGGCGGCATTGCGTGTTGAATGGCGGAACTCAGCGCCGCGCTTTGCCTCGACACCAGAGCGAAGAAATGATAATATAATTGTAAATAAAAGTTATCTTAATATCTAGATTTGGCCCATTGGATGTCAATGCAATTCTCATTATATAGATAGATGGGCGTTTCAGTTAAGGGCTTAAAAATAAAAAGTCCAGAAAAATATCTCGAGAGATTATCGCTCAGCTTCGATTAGTAACTAGATGCAGAAAGCACTAGCGTATAAACGACGGGTACTGTCAGGCCGATGGCCTGGACCCTTGTCCCAACGTCCGAAGAGGATTTTTTAATTTTTTGAATGTATTTTTGCCTAATTTAATAAGTTATATCATAAAAATGTCTTGGTGCTGTGGATCAGTGTTTGTTTTTTACGGGATGGTCGTGGATGCCATTCCCACTCACAGACTAGACTAGACTGTAGATATATCATAACGATCTGTTAAAACTAAAACAAGAAAATAGTTTTTAATACGTAATATATTTACAACAAATCGTTCTGTATAAAAAAACCGAAGAATATCTTAACTCTAGTACTTCATGCTGTATCCTGCACGTAAGTAGGATAGAAAGAGGGAACCTGGAAACCTGGTATAAAACATTCACACATTCCATCTCCATTAAAACACTTCCGTTCCCTCCTTTCCGCCCAATTATGGAGACATTGCGTATCAAACGATGGAACTCAACGCCGCACTTTACCTCAACGTGAACTCCCTGCCCACCAAATGCAAGGGAAGCCAAGCAAATATAGCTAAAAAAAAAACAATTGTTTCGGATCTCTCAAACAAACTAAGCCCTATACAGTACAGACCTTACCAAGGCTTGCGTGTAAAAATCCCCGTTGATCGGATTAGGTGAGATTTCGTAGGCAGTGTTTTTGTGTTTGTTTTCTCTTCCCTTTTTTTTATTTCATTTTATTTTCACGAACATTGAACAAGCTTAGCCGAAAGTAGATTAGCGATAAATGTGTTTCGAATTGAATTCTATTTTCGTAGAAGTTTTTAAATGGTTGGAAATGTATGGTAGGCCAGTCCTGGTGCGGGGGCACAAGCGTGACTAGAAACGCGATGGGTTGTAAATTCGATTCCCAGTTGATATATATTCGAGGAGGAATGTGTAATATTTTAATAATCGCTCTGGTAACGAAGCAAAACGTGGCGTTGAGTTCTGCCACTCAATACGTAATGCCTCCGGGAATCGGCACAAAAGTGTTTCAATGGGAATTAATTGTCTTAAATCTAGATTCTCCCTACCTACCCTGGCATACACGGGATACAGATGAAATAAAATAAATAAATAAATTATGATCAAGTTTCTTAACTTCTTTTCCACTAAAGGAGAAGCCGTCGTGGCCCAGGTGCACAAGGATGTGACTGTAACGCTACGGCTATAAGTTCGATTCCTACTCGAGTAAATGAAATATTTATTTAAATTTATATTTCTTCGTTCTGGTATCAAGGAATAGCGCGGCGTTCCGCCACTCAACACGCAATGCCTCCAAAAATCGGGGGAAACTGGGGAACGGAGTGTCTTAACAATAGGTTCCCTCTGCCTACTCTGCTGTGTGTGGGATACAGCGTGAAGCTGATTTAATTTTTAATTTGTTTCCTCTAAAATTGGACGAAAGAGCATAAATTGCTTGAAATTGTGAGTCATTTAAGTTTGACCTGAACTGAAACGGTTTAGAGCAACGGCTAAGCCTAATTTTATTATTACCTGTAAATGACTACACCGAGTTTAAGTTATAAGCGATGTGCTTATGCTTATTGTTATTATTTAGCTTCACACATTATCCCGCTCATAGCAGGGTAGTCGGAGGGAACCTGGGGACCCAGTGTTTAGACACTCCATTCCCATTAAAAGAGACATTACTGTTATAGATAGACAGACATATTAAGAGGGTTCGATGCTCGCTCGTGTAAGTGAATTATTTTGATTTCCTCGCTTTAGTATTTTCAATTTATTATTAATGGAATAAAATATTAAATATTTTTTTCGCTTTAATACCAAGGCAATGCATAGCGTTGAGTTGAAGCTACTCGACACACAGTGCCCCCAGAATTCGACGGAAAGTATGGAACGGAGTTGTCTTAATGGTGACGAAGTATCTCAACACTAGGTTCCCAGGTTCCCTCTGTATACCCTACCATAAACAATTTGAAGCTAAAAGAGCCTACTTCAATTCTATTAAACGCTACATCTCTTATCTCAAAGTATAACGGTACACCAGCTGTATTCGTTTATCGTCACGTCTCGTATGAAAAGTTATCAACAGTTTGTATGTAGGTCACATATACTATAACTACTGCCACTGATAACTAATTACGTGTAAATGGTACACTGTATAATTCAAATGGTAGTGGGTTTGATTCTTGATTTAGATAAAAATAAAGTATCGGAGTGCATGTGATGATTGTTAGTACAAATCTTATTTGGTGAGATTTTTTGCTTATTATTTGGTAGCTTAGCGCTGTCTCTCGCATATAGTGTACTTTTTTATGGCAGAGAGATGAGTAATGTTAAGACACTTCGTGCCAGCCAGTTTTAGGATATTGTGTGTTGTGTGGCGGTACTCAAAACCGAGTATTGTCTTGTTACTGAAAATAAGTGAAGAAATAAAAATAAATCACTACCGTAGCACCAACAGTCAGACGATGTTCCGCTGTCCTAAGAAAGCCGTTTTAAACTTATTGAAGAATTATTTAATGGGAACAGAGATACCCAGGTTCCTTATGCCTACCCCGCTATGTGCGGGATACAGCGTGAAGCTAAGAAACACAACCATACATTTCACAACATAACACTTTTATATAAGATGACATACACGTTGCTATGGCAACGCGTAATGTACGCATCAATTAGTTCTCTACTCAAACACTATATACATCTATATCAGTAGTACTGTAGATAATAATAGATTATAATAACAATAGACTAATTGACCAGAGACCAGGTGTACTGTAGGCGTCACAGCTGAATCACTGGCCACTCTACTTGCGTAAGTAATGCGTTGTATTGATTATTAGCAGTGGTCTAATATCTTTTGAATTTATAGTTCGGACACTGTTTTATTAGCGTTCGGCTGTAGGTGTCGGTTGTGAGTTTGATTCCCGTTCGGGGGAATGTAATTTATTTTTTGATCTCTGGTCTCTGGAGGACATAGAGCAGAGTTGAGTTCTGTCACTGAAAACACGAAATTTTTCGAAATGTTTCGAAAAGTGGGCAAAAGAGTGTCTTAACATTAGGTTCCCTTTGTCTATTCTGCTTTGTGGTAAAAAAAAGTTATGAAGCTCTTGTTTTAGCTCTAAAGATAGATATTCTAGAGACACTCAGTTTTTCACTCTCTGCAAATTTGAGACATTACAAGTTGAGTATTGGAAACCAACGCCGTATTTAATGTTATAAGACTAGGAAAATTTTAATATTGTAAATATTATCATGTCCACGAGTGCCTTCGATCACACTGTCACCGATTACACAGACAGACACTATCAACCACACAAAACACAATTATCTCAAAAAAACCACATATTTTCCAAAAGATTCAACAAAAAATCACCGAACAAAAAAATCTTACTATCCTTCACTGACACCAAACGAAAATTCACTTTAAAAAATATGTCGACTAAAAATCCAACGTTATCAACTTTCCACCTCGAAATCATATCGGAATATATTAAGCGCGTTTAAGTCTAGTCAGTTCGATCTGGAGTTATCGAGTTATTGGGGACGGACGGACACAATGGACACTAATATTGTTAGCATTTTTGAATATTAAAACGGGGATTTTTGGACTAGGATTGGATTTAGTTTTTTGATTTTACTTTGATAGTTAATTATTTGGATTTATTTTGAATCCCGCATATAGCAGAAGAATGTTAGTGTTAAGACCATCTCTCTCTCCATTCTCCTCTCAAATTTTGAGATGTAGTGTATTTAGTGACACGACGCAATGATCGGCTTTGTCTTGTTAACTAAACGTGAAAATGAATAGAATTCGTTTACTTGAGTGGGAATTGAACCCATTAACGTCGCGTACACAGTTAAATAATAGTTAGTATTTCAATCATCGTCAACAATATTTTTTTAATATTTTTTAAAGTGTTATTCCACACTTAGGAAAGAAAAATATTTATTTACAAAACGTATTAAAATTTTAACCTAACTGACCTGGTCGGTTTCCAGGAGGCGCGGGTTCGAGTCCCGCTACGTTAAAATTCTTATTTATTTTTTCTTTTTCAGCTTTACGTTGTATCCCGCACACAGCAGGGTAGGCAGAGGGAATCTAGTGTTAAGGCACTTCGTTCTCCACTTTCTGCCAAATTCTGGAGGCATTGCGTTTTGAGTGGCAGAACTCAAACCGCGCTTAACCTTGACACCAGAGCGAAGAAATGGAAATATAAATTTAAGTAAATATTTCATCTTCTCGAGTGGGGATCGAACCCAAAACCAGTCGGTTTTACAATCATATTTCGTGCCGCTGCGCCACGACTGGCCTCTAAAATTTCTACGTTTTCTGAAATCTATACGTTTTCTGAATAAGTAGCGTCAACAATCTTTATACTTTGAAACAAAAATCAATGATATTTTTTTTTAAATGAAATGCAAACTTTCAAAACTTAATTCAAAAAATCTTTAAATTTAAGTAACTTCCACTGAACCACTACAGGCTTGGAGCTACGTGCAGATAATAATGGTAATAGGGACTTTTAATTCAAATCTAAACAACACAGAAGCCCCCAAGTTCCGCTTTGTTTACTTTATAGTTTGACAGATTAGATACATATTAATTTATTTTCTTTACAAAATCAAATGAGGTTAATACGAACTGTCGGTACTTCCACGCACATTGACTGGTTAAAATACGGAGTGATATTCTTCTTTACTTTTATGTATTTCAGAAAATTTCTATAAGGAAAGAGAAAAAAGAAAATGGAGTGCCAAATGCGACATAATCTCTGCATACCTCTTTTTTTAAACATATTATTGTTTTCTCGAAGGTCTTCCCAGGTCTCCTCTTGCTTTTCTTATTCTAATCAATAAGCTGCAGCGCGCCCAAAACTGCCCAGGTTTCGATAGAGTCGCAGTCTTTGTCGTAGTTTACGAAAGAACTGCTCTATTGTCAATTTGTCAAACAGCACAATACGTCAAACAGTATGGATGTGTAATACTTATTTAGAAAACGTATAAAAATTTGAACGTAGCGGGCCTCGGACCCGCGTCTCCTGGAAACTGACCAGGTTTCGAAATAAGTTTTTTTTTTAATAAGTGTGGAATAAAACTTTAAAAAAATGTTAAAAAAGTATAGATGTGGTCCACGGTGCTACAGTATGATCAATACCCTGTCGTCTGAAATTCGTGAAATCTTCTGGCGAGAAGATTCGTTAGAACTCTCTAAAACAGATTATAGAGGTAGTGACACGTCACTGTTCCTACGGTACTTTAAGCACTTCTATGGTAATTTTGCCACCACCCGGAGCTTTTTAAATTCTCATACAGTCGCGCGTGTTTGTCAGCATTTGACGTTGTTTCGGTTGGTTTCCAGGAGACGCGGGTTCGCGTCCCGAAGTATCAATTTTTATAACCGATACCAAACGTTCTGATGCCTATAATTCGAATCCTCTACTATCACGGAGCGTACGTACTAACATTTTACAACAACAAAACACATATATACCATTTTAATTATACAAACAACACGAACGTCACTCAAGTAATAAGTGAAATCGTGTGATTTTAATATAGCGAGAGCTGTACAGAATTAAATGAAATTGCTCTGCGTCGACGCGATTTGCATATTTTTGGCCGACGGCGGGTCGTTATTAGTCCAGTGTACATTAAAGAATTGAAATGCTTAAAATGTTGCTATTTTTTTTTAATATGTTGTCTGTGTATGTTAATTTCGATATATTACGCGTTGGATTGCGGAACTCAACGCTGTGCGTGTATAAAATTAAAGGCAAGGCTATCATAGCAGTAAATAAAAATGATTTGCATATAATTATTCCCCCGATTGGATATTGAAAACTATCTCTTGTCTTTGAGGCCAGTCGTGGCGCTGCGTCACGAAGTGTGACTGTAAAACCGACTGGTTGTGGGTTCGATCCCCACTCGAGAAGATGAAATATTTACTTAAATTTATATTTTCATTTCTTCGCTCTGGTGTCGAGGTTAAGCGCGGCGTTGAGTTCTGCCACTCAACACGCAAAGCCTCCAGAATTCGGCAGGAAGTGGAGAACGCAGTGTCTTAACAATAGGTTCCCTCTGCCTACCTGATTTATTTATTTATTTATTGTATCTTTTGTCTTTTTTAAAAAAATCTGTTATATCGGGATATAAGCAACACGCGGGCACCTAACAAGGTAGACCGCAGCATACCTGGGAACCTATTGTTAAGACGCTGCCTTTTCCCAATTTCCACCGAATTATTGAGGTATTGTTATGTTGAGTTGTAAGGTATAGTTGAGTTTGTTGAGTGGCTTATCTTAACGCTACCCTTTGCCTCATTACTAGAGCGAGGAAATGAAAGTATTAAAATTTTCTTTCACCCGAGTAGGAATCGAACCCACAACCGCACACTTTTGCCCCTGCGCCACGATGGCTTTTAAGTACTTAATTATTATCTTTAATAATTAATAAAATAATTTGAAGTCTGATTGTAAATGTGACGATTGTGGGTTAGATCTCAATTCCATCATTTTGGCGTGTTGTATTTTTACTTTACGTTGTTCTAAGCGTGCCAGTTAAGCACTAATCACTTTGTATAAAGACTACATAAAAGAGAAGTCATCTATCCTCACTCATAACATTTTCTGGATAAGAGAAAGCATTGCGCTAGGTTCTGCCAAGGAAAATAAAAACGAGATACATTAAAAAAAGTTTTTATATAAATAGATAAGAAAAGCCTATATTGTAATTACATAGCAATATAAATTTAAGCCCGCAACATAATGTCGTATAATATCTATGACAGGACAGATATGGACAGATGTCACGCTATTCGATTTGTCAACGTAAAATTTGAACTTGAACAAAAATAATATAATATTTTTTTGTAAGGCTGACTGTAAGCGCGATATTTGTGGCATCGATTTCCAGTCAGGGAAATGTTCTATTTTCATTTAGCTATTTAGCTTTGGAAACAAGAAAAAGCAGGGTGTTTCTTCCACTCGACATGCAATGTCTCGAAAATTTCGCTTGACGTAATGTCTTAGCACTGGTTTACCTCTGCCTACCCTGTTGTATACAGCATACAATGATAAGCAGAGAGAATACGAGTGCACAGGTCAGTTATTTCGTTTATGCGTATCAGCTTCACGCTGTATTCCGCACACTGCAGGGTAGGAAGAGGGAACCTAGTGTTAAGACACTCCGTCACCCACTTTCTGCCGAATTCTGGAGGCATTGCGTGTTGAGTGGCAGAACTCAACGTCGTGCTTGTCCTCAACAGTCTGAGTTTTTTTTACCTAATTAGATACAATTTAAAGGTTCCTACTTTTTCGAGTGGATCTTAAACTCACAATCTTCGTGTAAAGTCCAAGACTAACTTTTTTTATATGTATGTTATGTTAATTTTTATAGATTCACGCTATATCCCGCAAATAACAGGGAAGACAGAGTGAACCTGGAAACCAATTATTGAGACACTCCATTTTACATGAAGTCACTTCCATTCCCCATTTTCTGCTAAATTCTGGAGGCATTGAGTAAGACAACACATAATGTCACGAAATTTTGACAAAAATTCTGGAATGGAGTTTCTTAACACTTTGTTACCGTCTAGCTGCGCTGCTACGTGTGAAAAAATTGTGATACCATTTTGAATGTCATACGAAATAAAGGATTTAAAATTAACCCAATTCCTTTTTTCGGGGAAAATTCTATATATAATCATGTCTGCCTTGTGTCCTTTAATCGAACCCACACCCACCACAACCTACAATACATATATATTTTCCCCACCTAAACTTATAAAATAAACTAAAAAAGTTCCTAAATTCAAACACTACGCTATCACACTGAAGGACGTGACATTAAAAAGTTTAATAGTCATTTTGGTTCATAGCGCCGTTCGCGTGGAAATTGGTGCAGGAATAGCTTTTCTTTACAAACTTTTAAGTTGGTTCTACCATTAACCGACGTAAAGTGAAAGTAGTATTGACATTTATAAAAAATACTCGAGTTGCTTTATCATAGTCTAACTGGAAAGAGTATGAAAATTTAAGTATAATAGGCCGGTCGTGGCGCAGCGGCACGAGGTGTGACTGCAAAACCGACTGGTTGTGGGTTCGATCCCCACTCGAGGAGATGAAATATTTACTTAAATTTATATTTCCATTTCTTCGCTCTGGTGTCGAGGTTAATCGCGGCGTTGAGTTCTGCCACTCAACACGCTATGCCTCCAGAATTTGGCAGAAAGTGGGGAACGGAGTGTCTCTACACTAGGTTCCCTCTGCCTACCCTGCTGTGTGTGGGATACAGCGTGAAGCTAATTTAATTTATTTTATTTTAGTATTGACATTTATAAAAATACTCGAGCTGCTTTATCGTGGTCTAACTGGAAAGAGTATGAAAATATAAGTATAATAAGTAGAAAAGAAAGGCCGTCGCGCCTGAGTGTAAGCGCGAGGATTGTGGGTTCTATTTCCTGTTTGGAGGGATGTGGGCGGAAGTATATGTCCTGAGCGGGGTAACGAAAATAAATCATTCCCACAAGTGGGAATCAAAGGCACAATCACCGCGTTCATAGTAAAACGTGTTTATTACGTATATTAGATTTGTAGTTTTGTATATTTTAATTTTCATCCCTTCACAGTATTGAGTTTCGCTACACAATACACAATAGCTCAAGAATTCGACAGAAAGCAGAGAAAGGAGTACTTACTAGGTTTCCTCTACGTACCCTGCTATATGCGCGACGCTCCCTTAAACTTAAGAAAAGAAGACTACAATATACTTCTTAAAATAAATAAAAATTAGCTTCACGCTGTATCCCGCACACAGCAGGGTAGGCAGAGGGAACCTAGTGTTAAGACACTCCGTCCCCCACTTTCTGCCGAATTCTGGAGGCATTGCGTGTTGAGTGGCAGAACTCAACGCCGCGCTTAACCTCGTCACCAGAGTGAAGAAATGGAAATATAAATTTAAGTAAATATTTCATCTCCTCGAGTGGGGATCGAACCCACAACCAGTCGGTTTTGCAGTCACACCTCGTGCCGCTGCGCCACGACCGGCCTCAATATACTTCTTGTGGTCTTCTTTTGTCCATCCACAAGTAAAATCAAGTATAAAAACACTGACTTTGACAAATCATAAAATAACATATCCCCTCAATTATTAAATGTTTATACAGCCCAGAGGTCCAGAATTTCTAATTGTAACCAGATGAGGGTAGAACAATAAAAACGATATTACGAATTCACCAAATGGAAGGCTAAGCTCGTCTAATGGGGCTTTCACGTGCCTTAATGAAAAAATATTCGATGTCGGTTTGGTGAAATTTTTTTTTGTATTAAATACGAGAATGAGTGTGAGTGCTCCTTTGCTTAGATTAAAAAAAAATAAACTGTGTTTTTAATTTTATTTCAGTTAATCCGTTTTTTGGATGTGATGAGCTTTTTATTGGACTTTTTATGTTTTATATACTTTTATGTACAGGTATATATTTTTCTTGAGATATTATCGTTGTATCCCATATGTGTGGTGTGTGGTGTAGTAGGGTGGCAGAAGGAACCTAACGTTAAGACACTCAATTACCTTCCACCGAACCACCCTTTAGTACTAGATCGAAGAAAATTAAAATATTCATCAATAATAAATTTTCCCGAGATCAAATCCACAACTGTCGCGTTATAGTCACACGTTTGTGCCCCTGTAACACCACGGCTTCATGATATTTACTTTATATTGAGATCTTGAAATTTTTTAAACAAAGTTTATATATAAGACTGAGTGCCAAAATTTATGTTTGGAGCAGTGGCGAAGACTTGTATCCCAGGTGTGCCTCACACCTAAGGATCCCCAAAAGCAGGAATAGAATGGGAAATTGATAGCCTTTTAGCCATATTGTACATTAAAGTTTAGTAATGAAATTTAAAGTAACTTTTATTTTAAATAATTTTAAGTAAGTTTGAGTCGTGACACAGCCGCACGAAGTGTGAATGTAAAACCGACTGGTTGTGGATTCGATCCCCACTCGAGGAGATGAAATATTTACTTAAATGTGTATTTCCATTTCTGCGCTCTGGTGTCGAGGCTAAGCGCAGCGTTGAGTTCTGCCACTCAACACGCACTGTCTCCAGAATTCGGCAGAAAGTGGGGAACGGAGTGTCTTAATTCATTTCCTCTGCCTACACTGCGGTGTGCGGGATACAGCGTGAAGCTGATAACGTTGCAAAAAGTAATTATTTTCATACATTTCTAGAAATTTCACCTTTCACAAAAATGTATTTTATTTTTGTAGAGAAAGAGATAATTAAAACACTTTTTAATTTAGTCAATCGTTATAAAGCTCACAAACGAGATGAGGTCTGAACGAAATTATGCAGATCATGTCGGTCGTTTTTACAAGTACTTAATTTATATAGCGTTTCATATATGTAGGTCGTGGCGCAGTGGGACAGAATCTGACTGTAAGCGTTATGGTTGTAGGTTCGATTTTTACTCGGAGGAATGATAATATTTAATATTTTTGTTACGACAAAGCGAAATCATTTAACATACAACGTTTCTAAAATGACCAGACATTGGGCAACGGAGTATCTAAACACTATGTTCTTTCTTCTCTCAGTGTTCTTAATGAATAAAGAGAGTTATGTCTCTTTACAAAACATAACAGTTCTTCAAAGTGATTCATGCATTTTTTATGAATAAACTTCACTTGTAACCTTAAGTTACGCCACCCAACATATAAAGTATGACTGTAAAATCGACTGGTTGTGGGTTCGAACCCCACTTAAGGAAATGAAATATTTATTTATATTTATATTTTCATTTCTTCGCTCTGGTGTCGAGGCAAAGCGCGGCGTCGCGTTCCGCTACTCAACACGCAATGCCACCAGAACTGTGCGGAAAGTGGGGAGTGGAATGTCTAACACTAGGTTCCCTTTGTCTACCCTGCTGTGTGCGTGAAGCTGTGTTTTTTAAGTACAACACCAATATATCCAAACAATAAGCCATCACCTTACTATGCTGTTGTTTCACTAACACGTATTATAACAGCGCCAAAGGCATTGCACTTTTTATTTTCGAAGCGAGCTTTAATCAATAATTTCGTATAAACGTTCAACCTTTTATTACCTTTTTAGTCACGGCTTAAGTTTTTTATCGATACTTTAGACATTAAAAAGCTTATACGTATCTCTTTAAAGGTAGATTAGAATGAAATAAAATATATCTTTAAGTTACATGTAATATTACTGTATGTAACAGGGTAGGCCGAGGGAACCTAGGAAACTAGTATTGAGACACTCCGTTCCCATTAAAATACGTCCGTTCCCTACTTTCCACCGAATTCTGGACTATTGTGCTGGATATACAATACATTTGATTTTAGAAACTATAGCATAAATAAAGAACTGCACTACACGGACCGTATATTAAATACTAAAATTTATATATTTAATACTAAAATTATTAGAACAGTCCTATAAAATTAATGATATATACTCATAAATTGAACCCGCGACCTGCATACATTCAACGACATACAGAACGTCTATACATACGCTATTATATACGCTTTGAAACCATTCAGCATTAAGCATTGCAAATTAAAAATAAGCTGAAAAACATAAATCCCAGTTTTAAAATAGAGATAAAATGATGCGGAATATTAATGTATGACCAGAGTGCTCGCCCTTATGCAACTAAAAATAAAGTTTAAATTGAAAATTGGTTTATATGACGTGTAGGGTGAGCATATGTTATGTTGAAGTTGGGATAATTGAATTTAAATTAATTAATAACAAAAAAATATTTTTTTTTTTTGGTGAAAGAGTTTCCTTTTATAGTTATAAAAACGATGAAAAACAGTCAAAAAAAGTAATTTCTATACTTTTGCTTTGAGTACAGAACTTATGCTAATAAAAAAATTAAGAGATACAAATGACTAAACTAACGAAATTATGCAAATCATGTCGATCGTTTTTACAAATACTTAATTTATATAGCGTTTCATACTTGTAGGTCGTGGTGCAGTGGGACAGAATCTGATTGCAAGCGCGATGGTTGTAGGTTCGATTTCTACTCGGACGAATGATAATATTTAATTTTTTTGTTACGACATAGCGTAGCATTCAGTTAAATCATTTAATATACAACGTTTCTAAAATAAGCACAGATTGGGTAACGGAGTATCTAAACACTAGAGAGTTATTTTTTTTTACAATACATAACAATTCTTCTAAGCGATTCGTGTATTTTTTATGATTAAACTTCACTGTTCAAGTTACGCCACCCAACATACAAAGTGTGACAGTTAAAAATTAAAAGATACAAATGAAAACGCAAATACAGCTGTAGTTTACAGTACATATTAGTCCTCCGACAGGATTTGAATCCACAATCAACGTCTTTGTGTTTCATTTGAGGAAACTTGGAGAATTCCTTGGAAAAACGAAAAATGAAGTGTTTTAACACTAAGCTCTCTAGCTCTATCTCGCATAAACAAACCCAGTCCACAAAAATCCTACCACATACCACCCCTACACGTGGACCACTACGCTAATTCAACGGGTTATTTAAATGCAAAGTTATGAATTTCAAAGTAAACCGTTAACGGATTTTAAAGGCAATTACCTTATATACGTATTAACGAACGTTGTTTTATGATGTGATTGAAATATTCAATATTTTTGATGTACGGTAGGTATATACATACATACATACATACATACATACATACATACATACTTGGTCGTTCATTTAAATTAATTAAAAAAATATAGTCTAGTGGCTAGGCTAGAGTTTAGTCATGGTGCAGAGGCACAAGCGTGTGGGTGAATGTGACAGGTTGTGGGTTCGATTCCCACTCGAGTAAATGAAATAGATAATATTTTCAGTTTTTTTGCGCTGGTGTTGAGGTGAAGCGCGACGTTGAGTTTCACCAATTAGCACGCAATCGCCTCCAGAATTAGATTTAAAGTGGGTAGAAGAGTTTTTTAACACTAGGCACCCTCTGCCTACCCTGATACATGCTAAATACGGCTGATGCTGGTTTTATACACTTCTATCTAATCAACAGGAAATAGCACTAGAATTTGGACAAAAGTAGAGAACGAAAGTGCCTTGATGGGAACAAAATGTCTTAATACCAGTAGAGAGAACCCTTTCTTAATACTTCAGCTAAAAATAAAATAATTTAATTATAAAATTATTCAAACCCACAATTTTTTATACGGACAGTGTCACTGCACCTCGACTACTCCTCATACATTTTTATTATGAAGATTCATCTTTCGAGCAAAAAAAAAAATATAAACTAATTCATTTTATCATCTCAAGGGGCAATAGCATTAATTCACTTGAAAACAAAAGCTCGGAAAACGCAATTATAACTGGAAAAATTGGTAAGAACTCTCCACTAAAAAAAAAATTAAATCAAGCGCTAATTAAAAATACCCTCAAAAGACATGGAAATATAAACAATTCGCGAAATGGAAAACCAACCCTTAATAAAGAGTCAGGGGTAGTTCCGGATGTTGCAAAAAAGGAAAAGGAAGGAAGTGCAATTGTGGCCGTCGTGGCGCAGCGGCACAGCGTGTGACTGTGAACGTGACGTTTGTGAGTTTGATTCTCGGTTGCGAAAATAATTTGTTTATATATTTTACAACATACGGTACGGCGTCCAGTTCCGCTAATTAACTAAAAAAAAAAATCAGCTTCACGCTGTATCCCGCACACAGCAGGGTAGGCAGAGGGAATCTAGTGTTAAGACACTCCGTTCCCCACTTTCTGCCGATTTCTGGAGGCATCGCGTGTTGAGTGGCAGAACTCAACGCCGCGCTTAACCTCGACACCAGAGCGAAGAAATGGAAATATAAATTTAAGTAAATATTTCATCTCCTCGAGTGGGGATCGAACCCACAACCAGTCGGTTTTACAGTCACACCTCGTGCCACTGCGCCACCACTGGCCTTAACTAAAATTTCTCATAAATGGAGTTGAAAATGGTGAGCGGAGTGTCTTAACACTAGGTTCCTTCTGTCTATGCGAGATACGGCGTGTACAAATGAGCAACCGGAGTGATACACCCCTGTGTCGGCCTCACGAAGACGACATTGGTTTGTTTTTGTATTTTATGTTCCAGGTAAAAGTAACTTGGTGTATCCCGGATGTAACAGGGTAGAAGAAACATAGTGCTGAGATAATAAGTTCTTTGATTTTCACAATTTAATTACACATTTCAAATGAAATTATTTAACCGGATTAATCGCGTATATTTAGGTTTATACATTTTTAGAAACCCGACATCTCGAACACTTTGCAGTAGTCCGTGGTCACACGTGGTGGTAGAGTGAGGTGGCATTCGTCTATCAGTTGACATAATTGTTATATCAAACCGACCTGGTCGGTTTCCAGAAGGCGCGGGTTCTAGTTCTACTACGTTCATATTTTTATACGTTTTCTAAATAAGTATTTTTCATTCCTAAGTTTGGAATAACACTTTAAAAATGTTAAAAATATCGTTGGCGGTAGTTTGATATATCCTAAATAATCTTAAATTTACGCGACTCATCCGGCTTAAATAGTGGAGCTCAACGCTGCGCTTCGTCTTTTCACCAGAGCGATGAAAAAAAATATTCTCCCGATTGAGCATCTGATGCTGTTCTGCTGCACCACGACGACTTATAGTTAATATTTTAACAGAAGTCACAAGCTTTAATTTTAGAAATGCGTCTTCTAAAGAAAGATAGAAAAAAGCAAAGGATTTATTTTTGATACAATAAAAAATATTTATTTATCATAATTGTACAGTACAAATTATATATCAAGCTCTAAAATTTATTCTGGCGTTGAGTTCCGTCACTCAACACACACTGCCTTAAGAATTAGGAGGAAAGTGGAGAAAGTGTTTTAAAAGAAACGAAGTATCTTACCACTATATTCCAAGGTTCCCTCCTCCTCTGCGTTAAATATAGCGTAAAGCTGAAAAAAAGAGGTCTCAAATCCTGAAACACAGTATACGTCCACACAAACACACTACTTCTGTATTTCGCCTCGACCGTTTCAACTAATTTTTCAGTTGTTACCGCACCGGGTGCGCTTTACGGCCGCTAACATGCTTAGAATGGTAATGTATCGATATGACGATGTGTGCGGATTTATTTATTGGTGGCCACTGTCTCGTTGGTCCAGATGTAACTGTAGGTATGGTGGTGCTGGGATAGCGTCTGGTGGAAATATATAATGAAATGAAGGTTCTAGGTTCGATTTCATTTTGGGAAATTGACTTTGTTTTACTCTTAAGCTTTTTTTTTTATGGAAAAATACAAGGCAAACGAGCGTTCGGGTCACCTGATGGTAAGTGATCACCGCCGCTCACGACCCCGTGCAACACCAGAGGAGCTGCAGGTGCGTCGCCTGCCTGTAAGGTGGGTTGGGCGCTAGAGCCCGGCATTACCTGATGCGAAACGCAGTGGCATAAAGCCACTACTTCACGCCGGTTTTAAATGCCGGGGGTGGTAATGATCCGGTCGAGTCTGTCCATGCGTGTTGCCATTGCTGGCGACGTGACTCTACCACACGTACTTTAGTCGCCCCTTACGACACCACCAGTACCAGGATGATCCTATTCTAGGCCGGGATCACACGGCACAAGCTATGTAGCATATAGCAGGAAGCGCAGAAAGAACCTGGTATTAAGTTCGATTTCACAATTTTCCCCGTATCTTCGACATGTTGCGTATTGATTGTTGGAACTCAACGCTGCCCTTTTTCTATTACTACAGTAAGGAAATAAATAAATAAATCAGCTTCGCGCTGTATCCCGCACACAGCAGGGTAGGCAGAGGAAACCTAGTGTTAAGACCCACCGTTCCCCACTTTCTGCCTAATTCTGGAGGCATTGCGTGGTGAGTGGTAGAACTCAACGCCGCGCTTTGCCTCGACACCAGAGCGAAGAAATGGAAATATAAATTTAAATAAATATTTCATCTCCTCGAGTGGGGATCGAATCCAACACCCCGTCGGTTTTACAGTCACACTTTGTGCAAATAAGTGCAAGTAAGGAAATAAAAATGTAAATTCACTCCACCGAGTAGAAATCGAATTCACAACCGTTGTGTTTACAGGCACTCGCTTGTGCCACTGAATCATGATCATATTTGAACGAAGAAAAAGAGAGAACGAATTCTGGAGGCATTGCGTGCTGAGTCGCAACTCAGAACTTACCGCCGCGCCTCGACACCAGAGCGAAGAAATGAAAATATAAATGTAAATAAATATTTCATTTACTCGAATGGGGATCGAACCCACAACCAGTCGATTTTACAGTCACACTTTTCGCCTCTGCGCCACGACCGGCCTCAAGCCCTTCTTCTTTTCCAATATCTAAAGTCAGTATACTTATTATTATAATTTACTTTCATTACCAACAGATCAATGTAGTTAATTCATACAAATATTTAAAAAAAAGAGCAAGCACTTCATAATTAAAAAAGTTCTAAAGAATCACATCCTAAACGGCAGTGCAGTGAAAGGCTGTATGAAGTCCACCGGAAGTAGCTTGTTCGTTCTACAGCTTCCGGATATAGACGGAATTTTTATTCCTTTATAAAACGGATATAGTTGTGTTGTTTTATTTTTTTTTAATATTTTGTCGTGTACTTTAAGATTTAAAATTAAAAATCCTATTTTTTCCCGTTTTGGAGGAAGGAGGGAAATAGCCCCTCCCTAAGAATCTAACCTATTATCCAACTAACTCCAACTTACAGTTCAGTAATTTAATTAAAATTAACAAATATGAAGAATATGTAAAAATATTTCATATAAGTAATGTATAAGATTAATATATGTAAAAAAAACAAAGTACTTGCTTTAGCTTTAATGTAAATATTAAAAGTTATTATAAAAGTTAAAAATATTCATGATATGGAAAAAGAGTAGAGGAAAAAACGTCTATAGAGTTATCAGATTTTAAATAAAAAACTACCTAACCTAACCAAATGCTCAATTTAAATTCTTAAAATGCAATAGTTTCATGTGTGCGTTATTTGTCAATTTTATATAATTATATAGATTAGCTAACGAAATATTTTGGCTATATATCTTTTTAAAATATATACTAAAACATCAATACAAAATATTATAAATATTTCTCCGCTGTTTTATTTTATTTATTTCTCTAGTTTCCTTAAAAGACGTCACGCGGCACGCGGCACGCGGCGGGTGCTGCAATGACTTTGGACGACCAACAAGTTCCTTATCTGTTAATATACGTTTAAATTGTATTATTTACATGTTTTTATTTATTTATTTTTTAGCTATAAGGGTGGGTATAAGGGTGGACAGAGGGAAACTGGGAAACTGTTCACACTCCTGCCAAAGAAAACATAATCTTACTCTTCGTTCTCTAATTTCCTCCTCAATTTGAGATGTTGTATATGAGTGGCAAAATTGCATTGCAACCTTTACAATCGAACGTTGTGTGCCTGCTCCACACGGACCTCTGCATCTCTATTTGTACTCTCTTTATCACTCTTTTTGAATTCTCTTTACTATTATGTTAAAGTCAGTCGGAAATAAAGAAAAGAAATCAAAATTTAAACATATTACGGGACGCGACGCGCGACGTGTAGCGTATATAAAGATAAAGAAAAATGTCATGTATATTGTATGTATATACCATATTTTTTCTTAAAGTCGTAATAACTTAATAAGCTTCTAGTATCGGCCAGTTGTGGCGCAGCAGCAGCAGTAGTAGTACCAGCAGTGGTTGTGGGTTTGATAATAACGATTGCCTCGTAGTCTGGTCTTAACACTAGATTCCCATGTTTACTGTGCCTATCCTGTTATTTACGGGATGCAGCGTGAAACTAAACAAAAATAATTACACGTTGAGTGATGGGACTGAACTCTGCTCTACATTCCCCGAGTGGGAAACGAACCCATGACCGTCGCAGTTACAATCATACGCTACATTAAGACGGCCTTGCTTATATTATGTTAAATTAATGCAATTGTAATCAAACTTATTTGTTATGTTAATGTCATTTAAATAAAATTGGTTGAGTTTATTAAAATGAATTATATAACATACGTAGAATTAGAATATTTTATTATAGTATAAGAGTTTAGCTTCACCATTCAAAATGTAATTTCTTGAGAATTCGATGGAACGGAACGGGAAAGGAAATGTCTTAATAGGAACGGAGTGTCTTAACGCTAGGTACCCAGGCTTCTGTCTACCCTGATATGCGGAACATCATATGAACTTAAAAAAAACAAGAGTATATATTTATAATAAGTTCTTTGATTTTCACGATTATTGCACATTTTAAATAAAACTATTTTAACCGGATTAATCGCGTATATTTAGTATTTTTATACATTTTTGGAAATCTGACGTTTCGAACACTTTGCAGTAGTCCGTGGTCACGGGTAGACTAGGTTTCCAAAAATGTATAAACATACAAAATATGCGCGATTAATCTGGTTAAAATAGTTTTATTTAAAATGTATATATTTATATTATAAGAGTATTATTAATGTTAAAAATAAAATAAAAAATTGAGGCCGTCGTGGCCCAGGGGCACAAGGTGTGACTATAACGCGACGGTTGTGGACTCGATCCCCACCCGAATTATTTTTTATTAATATTTTGTTGGCTCCGGCACTAAGACAAAAGCCTGGCGTTGAGTTTCACCACTCAACACGCAATGACCTGAAAAAAATGGGCGGAAAGTGGGGAATGAGTGTCTTGACACTATGTACCCTCTGCCTATCCTGCTGAGCGTGAAGCTTATTTATTTATTTTATTTTATAATAAAATAATAGTCTTATTAACAAGTTCAAAAACGTGTTAAAGGAAAGACACAAAAATTAACAAAACAAAATAAATCTAGTTTATCATAATTTATTCTCTTGCAGAAGCTAATACATACTACATACCTACATAGAATAAATATGTATATTATAATAATTAATTTTTTTTTTTCTACTATTACAATATAGAAATAGAAATAGCGAGGTCGTCGTGGCGCCACTGTATAGAAGAAGATTGTGGGTTTGATTCTCACTGCGTCGGCATCCTCACTAAGCAAGCCATGTCTTTAAAATTGGAGAACGGTCTATTTGAACACTATCTTTTCTCTATCTTCCTTAATATGTACGGGAAAGAGAATTGAATTAAAAAAGTTATACTTCTATTTAAATGAATGTATGATAATATATGAATTAAAATGTAAAAACAAACCACACGTCACACTTGACGTGTGGCGTGCGCCACGATGACGTCTTCATCGGTCGTCAATGCGTCTTGATGCAACTTGGAATTGAGCTTGGAATGATTATTTTTTAATAGCGAGCCTCATATAGCAAGATAAGTAAACAAAAAGTTCTTCACTAAAAAGTTCAGTAAAAACAAAAAGTTCTTCACTAAAAAAAAATAATTGGAACTAAATATTTCACTTAGTTAATATAGTTAGTTTATAATAATATTTTCATTTTGCCTACCTGGGTAACAAAGTCTCGAAATTTGGAGAAATTGTTGACAGAGTTTCTTAATACTATGTTCCCTCTACCTACCCTGCTATAAGCGTAAACGAAAGGAAAATTATTTAATATTATTATATTATAATTTAAAGATAAACACAAATTACCACACGTCACACTCGACGTGTGGCGTGCGCCACATGTCGTCACCATCGGTCAATGCATCACAATCATTGCACAAGAAATGAAAATATTATATACTAGCAACCAACTCGCGGCTTCGCCCGCTTAAACAGCTAAATTATTTATTTAATAAGTACACGAAATTATGTTTCTGTTTTGATATATAATGTATATTTGCGGAGTACTTAATTTTTTTTATCAGCTTCACGCTGTATCCCACACACAGCAGGGTAGACAGAGGGATATATACACCGTTCCCCACTTTCCGCTGAGTTTTGGAGGCATTGTATGTTGAGTGGCGGAACTCAACGCCGCACTTTGCCTCGATACCAGAGCGAAGAAATGAAGATATAAATGTAAATAAATATTTAATTTCCTCGAGTGGGGATCGAACCCACAACCAATCGATTTTACAGTCACACTTTCTACTCCTGCGACACGATTAGTTCTAAAGTGAAAATTGTTAAATCCTTAGGGCTGCGTTTTCGTAATTCAATTGAGTATTTAATTGTCTTAAAAAAATTTTTTTTGAATAGAATGTAAAATTTTAATAAATTAATAAGTATTTTCCAGATATTGAAACATTTTTTTAATAAAATATCATTTAATCGGATAAAGATTAATTCAGAGGTATGAATAATATGGTTTGGTTATTGTCGGCATCTTTATCAAATTTTAAAATATAAAAACGTAGTTATATCGGCACAACTACAGTAGTTGGACATGTGGTACGCGGATAACGGAGATGCGGATTTTTTTTTAGATCCACCTTGGATTACATTATTGTATTCTTATTAGGATTCCTATTTTATTTTGAAAATGTGTTATAGCCTATGTCACTCAGTGAAGATGCAGCTTTCTTATTTTGAAAGGATTTTTTGAAATCGGTCTGGTAGCTTTTGTAACAACAATACAAACATACATACAAAAATACAAATGTTTCTTTCCTCTTTATAATATTAGTATAGATTTCATTTCTTCGAGAGGGAATCGAATCCTTGTCGCTTTTACACTCACACGCTTGTGCCCCTGCGCCATGACTGGCCTCAAATAAATACACGTAATATATCTGTATATATTACGTGCATTTATTTACCTATAGATTATTCTATTATCTGTATAATAGAATAATCTATAGGTACCTACTCAAATATTTTTATTTGAGTAGGTACCTATAGATTATTACGACTCGACGATATCGACGCGTCGCACGTAACGTTTGGCGGAGACCACGAGTCATCCACATTATTCTAATAAATATATTACCATTGTATAATTGAGGCCGTCATGGCGTAGGGACAGGCGTGCGACTGTATGACAGTGGTGGGTTCGGTTCCCTTTCGAGGGAAAAAGGCAAAGCGCAGCGTTGCATGTCGCCACTTGACACTCAACGCCTCAAGAATTAGGAAAATGGGGAACAGAAGTGACCTAACTCTGGGTTCCCAGGTTTCGTCTGCCTACTATGCTATGTGTAGGATACAACATAAAGCTGAAAAATTGTAATTTATTTATAACTATAAGAGAAATTTGTGATCGTCTTGCCGTATGATGTGATTGTAAACGTAGTTCTTGTGGGTACGATCTCCACTCGGAGCAATGAATCATTTTCATTTCCTCGCTCTTATAGATGAAACACGTCGTTGAGTTCCATCACTCAACACGCAATGTTTCGAAAAAATGAGCGGAAAGTGATTTCAATGTCTTAATACTAGGTCTTCTTTGTCTTGGAGGGTTCCTATCGTATGAGGAGAGATTAAGGAGGATTTTTATAATCTGTAAAACGAGAAATTCTATTAATAATGTTATAGAATCTCTTTAATGTTATTGTTTCTATTAAAATAACTATAACACAGCGGATGGAATCCGTAGTGCCTTAACACTCACTGTCTATCCTGCTATGTACGGGAAAGACTGAAAGCAAAAGACAAGAATAAAAAACAGTAGCGTATCTCACTAACTCTTTCCATGTCTGTATCTGTAGGAAGGAATCTGAGAACCTGGTGTTAAAACAATTTGTTCCCACTAAGACACTTTCGTTACTCACTTTCCGCCGAATTCTGGAGGCATTGCGTGTTGATTAGCAAAAATTAACGCCGTGCGTTACCAGAGCGGCAAGATGAAAATAATAAATATTAAATGTCCTCGAGTGGGAATCGAACCCATTATCTTTACAGTAGCACGCTTATACCCTAGGGCCACGATACTTTATTTCTCTCCTTTGTAAAAAACATAAACTATACAGAAAATCGAACCTACTACCACCTATCAACATACAGCCTACCACATATAAAACGTTCAAACATTTAAACTGGCATAACTTGTATTTATTATTTAGCTTCAAAGGCGAAGCGAAATAAAAAAAATCCCTTTGACGTCGAAGCCTATTCATTCGTACGGCAACGGTTAAGAGGCTAATGTACGTCATATTGTGTGTAAAGTATGGCTTATGTTGAATTTGTTTCTATTTATATTTTTTTAGTCTTTTAACTGTTAAAGTGACGGTTAGGGATTCGATTCCCATTAGAAATCAAAAAAAAAATCAGCTTCACACTGTATCCCGCACACAGCAGGGTAGGCAGAGGTAACCTAGTGTTAAGACACTCCGTTCCCCACTTTCTACCGAATTCTGGAGGCATTGCGTGTTGAGTGGCAGAACTCAACGCCGCGCTTAACCTCGAAACTAGAGCGAAGAAATGGAAATATAAATTTAAGTAAATATTTCATCTCCTCGAGTGGGGATCGAACCCACAACCAGTCAGTTTTACAGTCACACCTCGTGCCACTGCGCCACGACTGGCCTCAGATTCCCATTAGAGGGTATGAATTATTTTTATTTCCTCGCTCTAGTAAAAAATAAGGGGCAGTGTTGAGTTACGCCACTGATGTGTCAAGTTTTCAGAAATAGAGGACCGGACGGTGTCTTAACACTTAATTCCCATTAATATGACCTATGAGAAATATTTTTTATACAGGTGTTAAGGCTCTCCGTTCCAGACTTTTCGCCACTCAGCACACAATCTCTTGAAAATACCATTTTTTTCTGTGGCGGGACTAATCGCCGTTCTTTGTGCTCTCACCAGAAGGATTGTTTTTCCATTTTTCATTCGCCCAGGCTCTCCCCATACTGAACCAACAACAGTCGGACTAATAGTCAGACGCTCCGCCACTGCGTCACAACGGCCATTTAAGCGTCCAAAACAAGCATTATTTATTTGCATACCATATTACCCAATAACTTACAACCCAAATCAAGCGTACAACGAACCTACACCCATCGTTTCCACACTGAAATTCTCCCACTGCGCCACGTTAGTCATACGTAGCAAAAGAACATTTAAAACTCATTCACTATAGTACTGGATAGTTGGCATGCCCGGGGCGTTTAGCCCATATGTATATTTCAAATTTCAATACACCCCACGCCGGGAATTCTAGTGAACTTTCATCGAGCAAATTCTAACAGAATTTTTTTTTAAGCACCGACCGGTTCGGATCGGAACGTTTGTCTTTATTAATTTTTAATATGGCCAGTGGCTTTGTGGTTATTCGAATTGTGGAATGGTAATTGATTCGATTTTTGTGTATGATGGATTTGTGTATAGTTATTCGTTTGTTTGTTGATAGTTTTTTCTTTTATTTTATGTAATAAAATGAATAGAATTGAGTCTAGCCTGGCGTATATAACTTGATAAGTATAAATTATTGAATCGATCGTTTTGCTTTGACATTAACATCGTAAAATGGCTGGCACAAAAATATTTTTGACTAACTTCTTTTAAATATATTAAAAGAATACAACTACAAATGAGATATTGAGATGATACAATATTTCTGTTATTTTTACATTGTGTACTCAGTACATAAGAGGGGAGGCAGATGGAACCTGGCAATCTAGTTTTAAGACACTCCGTTCCCATTAACACCCTTCTGTTCCCCACTTTCTACCAAATTCTTGAGACATTGCATGTTAAGTAACGAAACTTGACATCGCGCTTTACCTCCGTTACCAGAGCAAGGAAACGAAAAAGGAATCGAATCCACAACCTGCTGCATTTACAGTCGCACACTTGTGCCGAAATAGATAACCCATTCTATTAAAAAACTGTACAGTATACAAATATATTTCAATGTATAGATAGATAGACAAGACTAATACGTTAGCAAATCCTATACACAGAATAGTATACGAAAAAATACTGACAATTTTGTATAGAGATACCTCTACCTGTATAATACTAGGTAGTAGGTATATAGGTATGTATGGGAAACAAAAATCACCTTTTGTGAACATTTTTCAACGCAACCCTGATTTACAATTCGCACTGAAACGAAACTACAATTACACGTTGAAATAAATTTAACTAGCAAAATCGGTCTGTCCGCCCGTTGCGGATTGAAAAGCTTATAAGTTTTATATAGTTATGTATATATGTATGTTTGTATGTTTGTATGTGCATACAATGGTTATATAAAGATGCAAAAAAGTAAAAAAAAGCAGCATCACGTGTTTTCACGTATAACAGCCCATCTGCTATACAGTATATTTTTACCCTTAAGGCCACAGGTTGTTACCTACTAACCTCCTGTTAAGACACTGTGTTGAATGGCGGAACTTAACTCTGCATTTTGTCTATCAAAGCATAATATAGAAACATAATCAAGTCTTTCGACTGGGGATCGAAGCAAGAACTACCTGCCCTTATACTCAGATGGTGTTCCACAGCGCCGTGATGTCCTTTAAAATGAATAATGTCAGTATTGTCAGTCTAACTGAATATTCCACTGCATTATTATGCGTAACATCAATAATAATGTTTATTTTACGTTACAAAGTCAAATGAGACGCGCATGAGGTGGTTGTTAATGTAATATGGTAAACCATTGATAACTGATAACGATCTGATAACAGAAACAAGAATGTATGTACGAAGGTGATATTTTGGAAGAATGAATGATTTTTGTTTCTAGAAAGACAAGCAATGTCTCGAAATTTGGCAATGTGTGGGGGAACGGAGTTGCTTAATGCAAGATGCTCTTTACCTACTCTGATTTATTTGATAATAAATAAATATATGAGGCTTATTACAAGTACTTCGAGTATTTAAATTTAAAGTTTTTTTTGCTTAACGCTGTATTCCGTACGTTGAATGGTAGGCAAAGGAAACTTGACAACCTAGTGGCAAAAAACTCCTTTCTCTGTAAGACACCTCTATTCTCCACTTTTCCGCTAAATACTCGAAGCATAGCGTGCTTTTTGCTCATTACCAGAGCGAGAAGTTGTAAATATTTAATTTTACATACCTCCGAATACGATTTGAACTCACAACCGTCTCGTTTACGGTTGTGAGTGCACGTTCGTGATCCTGCGCCACGATGGCATCTATTAAATTTAGTTACACTTTCGCCTAGAATTGTCTCAATAGACAACTCTCAGTTTTAGCAGAGTGCTTACCCTGCTATGGGCGGGATACAGCGTGAAGCTACTAGAAGATAGCCCAATACATTTTTTTTCCAGCATCATACCTTACATAGGGTAGGCAGAACCTAGTGTCAAGACACTCTTTATCTTACCAATGTGAAAAAATGTAAAAACACAAATGGAAATCGAACCTACAATACACCACTGCGCTACAATAGCCTATTTCGTTTACCATGCAAAAGGTCAAACATAATCAAAATAAGTTAATATTTTATTGTAGGTAATTGCAATGAAACACGTATATTTGTTAAGTAACTGTATGACTAACTGATAGGACACCTGGTGGAATCGGAAACGGTGCGTTTGTCACGTCGCCTTCAAAAGCGGATGCTAGAGAGTTATCAATATTTTTGTTCATATTTTAGAGTTTTATAGTATAAATTGATTTAAAAAACTATGAATATTTATTTAAGTATGACTGTTTACGTATAGGTTGTGGGTTCGATTGTCACTCGGGGGAATGAAATTAGATTAATTTCTTCGCTCCGGATACATGATATGACTGAGAGCAAGCCAAAACAAGAATAAAAATACTTATTTAGAAAACGTATAAAAATTTTAACGTAGCGGGACTCGAACCCACTAAGCCATACGTTCAACCGTATGGCTTAGTGACCAGAGCGCCTGGTCGGTATCCAGAAGGCGTGGGTTCGAGTCCCGCTATGTTAAAATTTTTATACGTTTTCTAAATAAGTATATTTCTTTCCTAAGTGTGGAATAACACTTTAAAAATGTTTAAAGAATAAAAATATCAGTTCCAAGAAAAATCTATGCAAAATTTGAACTCATTACTATCTTACACAGTAGCGTTTTCAGATACTAAGCCACCAAAGCTAAACAGGCCTCACAAAAGAAGGGTAAAGGTATCACACAGTAACAACTACTTATTTCAATGGCTATAGAAATCAATTGTTAATAAAAAGCATGATTTATTACTTCAATATTTATTATAAGTTATTAGAAATCTTTGTCAGTATAGTCAGTATTGTCAGTATAGATGCAAATAGGCTTCGTCGATATTGTAAGCGGTGAAATATTACCATAGAATGTATTGGTAGAAGGTTTTTTTTAGCAAAATAGTTTTGTGTAGCCTTTTTAGTAATGTTCGAGTAAAATAAATTAAAGTTACTATTTTAGACAATAGTCATTTTAATTTTTACAGAATTATAAACAGAATTTTATGTTTAATTTGCGACGTTGAGTTCTGCCACTCAACACACAATGCTTCCAGAATTTGGCAGAAAGTGGGGAACGGAGTGTCTTAACACTAGGTTCCCTCTGCCTACCCTGCTGTGTGCGGGATACAGCGTGAAGCTGATATAAAAAGAATTTTATAAAGGTAAATTGATTATGTATTAATATTTAGTAACTAAAAAACCTCGGTTGACCTTCGAAAACACGGTATCAAAAATGATAGAGGTTGATGACAGTGGACGAGGCGAAAGAGATATGTAAAGACCGTAGCGTTTGGCGCTCCGTTCTCTCTGACTACCCGCTAGGGATAAAGCGTGAAGCTAAGTTAAGTTAACTAAAAAACACAAGAGGCCAGTCGTGGCCCAAAAGCGATTGTAAACGCGACAGGGTGTGTTTTCGATCCCCAAGCGAGTAAATGTAATATCTAACTTTTTTTTCTCGTTCTAGTAACAAGGTAAAGCGCGGCGTTGAGTTTCACCACTCAACACACGATGCCTCCATAATTTGGCGGGGAACGGAAATGTCTTCGTGGGAACGAGGTGTCTTAATAATACGTTCCTGAATTCCCTCTGTCTATTCTCCTATGTTCAGAATACAGCGAAAACCTAAAAAAAAAACTACAAAACACGATTGCATCGTACATTGTTGCGCAAGTATTATAGAATATATTCGAACTTATAAATTATGTGAGTCTAAACACGAGTGGCTTACTTGTAACTTCTGAAGAGTTCCACTACGAGGTCCTGGCTCCATGATACAATATTATTAATATCATATTATTACATAGTAGATAAGGAGATTTTATTAAAACATGTAAAAAATATATAAAACATGTTATAAATATGAGGCCAGTCGTGGCGCAGCGGCACGAAGTGTGAATGTAAAACCGACTGGTTGTGGGTTCGATCCCTACTCGAGGAGATGAAATATTTACTTAAATTTATATTTCCATTTTTTCGCTCTGGTGTCGAGGTTAAGCGCGGCGTTGCCACTCAAAACGCAATGCCTTCAGAATGTGGCAGAAAGTGGGGAATGGAGTGTCTTAACATTAGGTTCCCTCTGCCTACCCAGCGGGATACAGCGTGAAGCTGATAAAAATATGTATATATTCCTCCAGTTATCTAATTTTGCAGGATTGATAGTAGGTTAATTGTGATAATAATTATGTTAGTCTTTTTACAGTTTTTAACCGCACACAACAATTTGAGAACCATGTTACTATAGAATATATAATAAATACTTCTTTTACTAAGAATCTAAAGGTATAGAAACTACTCTAAAGTCAATGTTGATTACTCTTAACTCTAAAATATGATTTATCTCTTTTCTACTATCGATTTATAAGAATATTAGATTTAGAAGATATTTGAGGCCGGTCGTGGCGCAACGGTATGAGGTGTGACTGCAAAACCGACTGGTTGTGGGTTCGATCCCCACTCGAGGAGATGAAATATTTACTTAAATTTATATTTCCATTTCTTCGTTCTGGTATCGAGGTTAAGCGCGGCGTTGAGTTCTGCCACTCAACACGGAATGCCTCCAGAATTCGGCAGAAAGTGGGGAACGGCGTGTCTTAACACTAGGTTCCCTCTGCCTACCCTGCTGTATGCGGGATACAGCGTGAAGCTAATTTTTTATTTTTTGATTTATAAGAAAATCCTTCATGTTTAACAAATTTAGATGTATTACGTAATGAAATCTAACAAACACTATGTCTAAGAACATCCATGTTTAAAAAAAATCCAAATACATTTTAAACCTGGACAAGGATCCAACTCCTCAACTTTAGCATCGTGGCCCAATTCGGGAATAAGATATAAATATTTACAATACTCAATACGCATCCATATGGTAAGTAACCATAATAAAAAGTAATCCAGTTCTTTGTAAGAATTAAACCAAAACGGAAATTCGGACAAACATTGAAAGCACTGGAAACATTTTTACGATCGACAAATAACTCATTGTGTAGCACATTCTGTTGTCGCTCTCAAGATTATTTACGATTTTTTTTGGCATTTATCGTTGCGTGTCAACTTTGATACTTTTATGGGTGTGAATCATTTTTTTTATCCCAAGGATGGTCATGGAGGAGTCGCCCCTGTAATGTCCTTATTCATAAAGAAAAATATATCCCTGGATATGTCGGATCTATAGATCCTGACTTCAGATCTGCCTAATTCTATTTTTTTGCCTGGTGATAAATGATTTTGTCCCACGCCTACAGCAGCCAGCTTATTTAGAATATTGCATGTCGAATGGTTAGCCAGCCAAAAACCAAGACGAATAAGCAACTCTTGTCTCTAATTTATTTAGAATCTCTGAGTTGTCTTTCGAAAAATATTTATAAAGCAAATTCTTTGTAAAGTTTTCCTATTATCAAAAAATAATTCACCATTACTTTCAATCGAGATGTCGCGTCGTACTGAAATGGCAAATTAGAGATCAACTTCCACTTGGAGAATTGCTAAATATATATTTTAATTTTGCCAATGCAGAAAGATAAAGTACAGCGTTGAAATCCGCCACTCAACACGATCCATCCTAATACTAGATTCCCTGCCTACTGCCTACCCTGCTGCATGCGCGCCAAGCGTGAATATTCACAAAAAGAAGTAATAAAACATAAGAATATATGTTATTGTCACTACTAATTTATTAACACATCGCCGATGGTTTTACGATCTCCATTGTTACATTGTTAGAGTTTATCTTTTAGGGGATCTTGTGGGGTTCCGTATCGGAATGGTGGTATAGAAATTTATGAATACCTTGATATGTGCTTGGGATTCTTATGTTCTTTGGGTTTTTCTTTCAGCATCGTGTTTCCTCATGTATAGCAGGATAGGCTGATAGACGCTAGTGTTATGATACTCCGTTTATTAGTTGCTGATAGAATTCGTCGTCTTAAATTACATTTTATATTTAGATTTTTCTTCTAGCTAATTAATTAATTTAAAAACTTAAGAGATGAACTTAAGCGAAAATGAAGATCAGGGATATGTAACACTATAGTCAAGGGTTACATCTCACTAATCCTTATTCAGATTTCTAAAATATTAACTTTATATCCAAAATTAAGAGAGAAAATTCTCCGTTCCTTACGCACCGCCCCATTTTCAAAACATTACATAACTTGCATGGCGTGGCGGATCTCAACGCCTTCTTATCAGAGCGAAGATATGAAAATAATAAATTTCTTCCAGTGACAATCAATCCAAGCCATCGCGTTTATAGTCAGATATTGTGCTGCTGCGCCATAATGGCCTCAAGTTTTAGTTGCTTTAAAAATTACTAAATCGATCATAAATCAATGCGGAACCCGATATATATTTCAGCCTTTTTTACCACACATATTGTAAAGAACAGTTAAAATAGCGGCATTATTATATAAATTGCCCAATTTAAGATATGCCTTAGATTTACGCTTTACTTTCGAAAGTTCTTCATATAAATGTTTCGATATCAGATTGTTGTAATATTATTGTTATTTGTTTAAGACGACACGCGGAACATTTTTAAAGGTTTAAAGCATGGTAGTAGCTTCAAATTTAAATATCTGATTAAATAGATAAAAATGCATTACGTGGTAACGTGCGAACGGGATTTTTCTGGTTATCACATATGTATATAAATTCAGTTATCATTATTCGTTTTCTCATTAATTCAAATTAAATTAGTTCATTTATGAAGGAAGGTCTATAGTATATTTTATCTTCTTTGGAATTACTTTTTGACATCAAAATATCAAATATTTCATTTCCCCGATTAGAAATCGAACTCGCAACCATCGCCTTTCCAGTCGCACGCATGTGCCCCTGCGCCACGACGGTTTTAATGAAATTATCTATCTATATATATATATATATATAAAAGGACTTGTGCTGACTGACTGAGGTAAGACGCACGCAGAGCCGTAACCGCTGATGGTAGAAACGTGAAATTTGGGCAGATGTTTATTTCCATATTCTGGACATCCACTAAGAAGGGAATTTGAAAAATTTTAACCCTAAAGGGCTAAAATAGGGGTTGAAAGTTTGTATGGAATTTTTTTTTATTCTGTACCGATTTTTATAAAACTTGAAATTCAGGCTCTTAAAAATAATTCATTGAACATGTGTTTCATGGATTTTAAGAATTCACCCCCTAAGGGTTCAAATAAGGGATTGAAAGTTTATATGGAAAATCTTTAAATTGCCACCGATTTTTATAAAAAAATAAATTCAGACTGTTAAAAATATTTTATTGAACACGTGTTTCGTGGTTTTTTTAGAATTCACTTCTAATAAGCGGGCGAAGCCGCGCGCGCCCTCTAGTTATATATAAAAATGTGCTACGAGTATATCCACTTGACCACACAGGCAAAGCCACAGGTTTAACTAGTTATAAGATAAAATAAAATGTTCCTTCAATTATTTTCCATAAATATTGAACCCTAAACTCAAAACTCTTGTTACAGCTCTAACTAATCAAGGCCGGCCATTATTATCTATACAATACTGATATATCGATGCACGATCTGACCCCAAGTTCAAGAGATCAGGAAGTCTCTAATATCTGATATAAAAAAAATGAGACACGCCTATTTGAATGTAAAACGTCTAAATTACTTATTCACGTAGAAATAATTGGTAAATTATAATTTTTAACTGGTTCATGTAATTAGATTGGTTAGATCTCTTCGTCTTGATGTGATATGCCACCTACTTTGAGGATTATAAAAAAATCAGCTTCACGCTATATCTCGCACACAGCAGGGTAAGCAGAGGGAACCTAGTGTTAAAACACTCCGTTCCTCACTATCTGCCGGATTCTGGAGGCATTGCGTGTTGAGTGTCAGAACTCAACGCCGCGCTTAACCTCGACACCAGAGCGAAGAAATGTAAATATAAATTTAAGTAAATATTTCATCTCCTCGAGTAGGGATCGAACCCACAACCAGTCGATTTTACAGTCACACCTCGTGCCGCTGCGCCACCATTGGCCTCTTTGATGATTAAGTCCCTCGTTTTTTTTAAATTTTACGTTGTATGCCACAAGCAAGGTGTGCAAAGTGAACCTGGGAACCTACTGTTTATACTTAAAAATTTAGAATTGCATATAGATAGATTAGAAAGTGTATGGGAGCACTAAGAGAAGATTTAAGAGTGGAACGAAATTTGAGAGAAAAAGAGATAGGATTTTTATTTTTACATCTTCACGCAAAGAAAGCTGCGGGCGACTAGTTAAATAATGGAAATACTCTTTACAGCATTTTAAAAATGATTCAAATTATTCCTTGACATACATTATATAAGATCTTTTTCTTTGAATTTTAGGTATGAGACCTAAAATTCAAAGAAAAGATCTCATATAAACATAAAACCACCCAAATTTAAGGACAAAATATGGATTTTTTGCCTAATAAATGAATAAAGGGGGTTATATTTTAAAGGTTTTATCTCAAGATAAGGGTTTTTTTAGATTACAGCCAATGTTGCCGTCCGCAACTCACATAATAAGGCATACCTCGCTTAGATAAGTGCGGTTACGTTGGGACCTGGGTACGGTTAGCAGAATAAATAAATTAATTATTTGTAAAAAGGTTATTGTGATCCAATGTTTAATTGTAAATACTGTGATTTTAGCTCCGATTTCCGCTGATAATTATCTGTACTTACATATAATTATTATTATTAGAGGCTTAACACTTTGTTAATTGAATCAGAATACCCGACCGTACTTGTAGTCAGAGTTACCACGGGATCTTAGAGTGTCATGTGTTGTACATAATTCTTTAGATTTATTCATTTTTCTATATTGTTGTCTTGACGGCTTACTCACACTTCACGCAGAAGTATTTAGTGGGGTCTTGTGAAATAGAAATTCAATATCTTGATAGTGATTGCTTTAAGCTGCTCCTATTGTAGTTTAACTCGAATTTATTCTTATAATTTTATTTATTGCTTACTGAGTGCTTAGCTGAAAAATAATAGAAGAATTTGAAGGCCGTTATGAAACAAAACAAGGCGCGGCGTTAAATTATGTCAATCAACTTGCGATGTCTTGAAAAATAAGGAGGGGAAAGAAGGACCTTAATACTTAGTGTCCTCTGTCTACACTGATATATGAGAAATACAACAACACAAAATTAATAAAAAAAAAAACAACTAAATCACGTTTATTTTTAATAATATTTTTATTTTGTAAATTGAATGTCTAAAATATTGAAAATCATTCAAAATAACTCTATATCTAATAATTTAGAAGATAGAGAAATCAGTTTTCATCTAAAGTTAAGTTATTTACAAATACAAACTTAATTTATTTTTCTTTTATTCATGATAGAGGCTTTTGTAATGCAGTGGGATTTCTTAACTAGGCAGAAAGTGAGGAGTGGAATATCTTAAATTAGATTCCTTCTGCCTGCTATGCCGGAAAAAGCATTTATTTATTTCTTTACGGATATATGACTATATTTAACTATGTTTACCTATGGTAAAAATTTAAAAAAAAAACTTTTGAAAAACAATAAATAAATATATTGTTTTTTTTTTCATTTTCATGCTGACCCTACAATTAGTCCCCACTGACCACGCACTGGAGCTGATCTAAAATAAGATATCTATAGTCGACCTGCGACCGGGTCGAATAAATCTACGAGTACGGCATTATGCGTGCTCTCTCTGCCGTGTTCTTGCGTGAAATGTGAAAGAAATATAAGAATTTTGGTAAAAAAGAATATATTATGTGCAAATGAATTAAATAGTTTAAGGGTTTTTACAGTTTAAACAAGAACTTACTGTCAAGATATATCGTGGTATTAAGGCTGGCGTGGCGCATCATTCAGAGAAATGATTATATCTATTTTTATTTGCCCATTTTGATAGATAAAACGCGGCGTTAAGCTCCCCCAGTCAACATCTCTGGTCTCAAAAAATGAATGGTGAGTGTGGAACGGAGTACCTCAATAATAGCAATTCCTCTACTTAGCCTGTTTTGCGGGAAAACGCGTGAAACTTTTTTATTTTACTATGCTGATTACAATCAACTATGGGTGCGAAATCGATAAAGTAAAGTTAAAGAATGTCAAACAATAGTCTATAAAGACCACCTGTCAGTTTTTGTTATTAAAGATTCAATAGTGGATTTTAATATGATTAAAGTTGATATTAAGTGGCGATGATACTGCATTTTTGTATTTAATGGGTAGTTAGTTCGATTTTTGTTTTTTTAATTTCGAGACTAAAGACTTCATAGTGGTGGGAGTGCGTTTGTCTGAGCACACGACGGTTGTGTGTTCAATTCCAATTCACGGGATTGAATTATTTATTTCTTTCCTCCGGTAAAAGCGCAGCGTTTAGTTCCGCCACTAAGACATGTGGAAAGGAATGCCTTAACAGTAGGTTCCATCTTCCCAGCCAAGTGAGATATAGTGTTATGGTAAAATAATGAAATAATTTATCATATAACATATTATAATTCTTAATTAACCGAAAGACAGACAAATTCTCAAAATAATATTAGTGAAAACGGCTATTTGAAGATACAATTTGTTGTATACAAAATGATAAACGATTCTAATGTATACTTGAGTGCGTTTTCAAGCCTCTATAAGAATATTTCTCCGATATCTGATATGGGTGTAATCGACCGTGGTGGGATTGCCTATAAAATAGTTTACTTACATCGAAATATTTTAAATTAATAGCTTTTTGTTTGTTTGTGTTAGGTGGTTGTGAAGGTGGTCCCAGGTTTGATTTTCTTTTAGGGTTGTATCTCTTATATTTAATACGTATATACTTCAACATTTTATTTACGGCTTCGCTCATCAAGCTGATCGCAAGTACAGTAGATTATTTATCTGTTTATTTATTTTTAGTTTCACCTGTATCCCGCACATATCAGAATAGGTTTCTACCTAATCTGATATGTGCGGGATACAGGGAACCTAGGTTTAAGACTCGTTCTCATTAAGATATTCCCTTCCCCGCTGTCCGATTATCCAACTCAAAAATAATCGATTTAAACTTAATGTACAATAAATAAATGATTGTGAGTTCGACTTCCAGGTTTATCTTTAAAAATATATTTATTTCGCCGATTATTTCGCCGATTAAATCTAAAAAAAAGGTCACCCGAGTACAAGTTGGATTCGCTCACGGGCTCTGTGTCTATAAATACATTTGTTCTCTAGAAGCTCCCTTAAATATTTTAATTTATTCTGTATGTTAGTATTTATTCTTATAGCAGCAACAGAAATACATAATCTATAAAAACTTCAACTAACTATTACGTTTGGTGAGATGGAACCTGGTGACGGATAGTGGGATACAGAACCCTAAAAACGCGGCGTTATGTTACGCCAGTCCTCATTCAATATCTCTAAAATTGACAAAGAATTCTATACAGTAAGAAAGTATTTTATCTGTATTTTCCGTAAACAAAATAAATCTCCCAAGTGTAAAGATAAAAAAGCAAGTAATGACATAATTCTTAAAATAAATAGTCGACGCGGTGCAGAAATAATAATACTCTTTATAAAGTTAACCATTCGTGACTTAGACGGTGTGATAGTGATGTATAAATATCGATATATCACGGTGCTTTTTTTCACAAAACAATAAGAATATTACTTTTGTTTATCGTCCCATACTTAGTAAGTAAAATTATTACAGCTTCACGCTTTATCTCGCATATAGTAAGATAGGCAGAGTGAGCCTAGTGTTAAGACTCTACACTCCCCATTTTCTGCCTAAATTCCGAATTCTAGAGGCACTACGTGTTCAGTGGCGGAACTTCACGCCACTAGTTATTCGAGGTAACTTAATGTTAAGACACTCTGTTCCCTACATACCAATAATTTCAGATACGTTGCATATTGAGCGACCGAATGTAAGCATAATTATTATAGATTCGATCGCCGCTAATAATAATAGTCGTAAGCATTTAATTTTTTTAATAGCATTGATGCCTTTTGATATTATAGTTTCAGGTATATTTGCTAAAGAAACCTAGTGATTAAACACTTCTAAACTAATTTTTATGTTATATTATACCACTAGGTTTGCTCTGTCTACTCTTCATATACAGGCGAGAAATACCATGAAGCTAAAAATATTAACAATATTTTACTAATTTTCCATATCGACGAACACTTTCATCTTAAACGTGACTTAAAACTTATTTTTTTAAAAGGACCACCATCAATATGGATAAGCATCGAGTTTTATAGCTATTTTAACATAAAATTTTATATTTACACAAATACAAAATGACTTTATCACGAGTTTCTTAATATTTACGAAATATGGCATGCTTGAAATTTAAATACAATACTTAAAGCGTCTCTTCGTTTACATAATTTTTGTATAAAGTATGTTTAGTGTAATAACACATAACATACACGTATACAAGTATATTTTCTATAGATATCTACATTAAAGCCGATAAAAATCTGACTATATAAGCAATGGATTCGATCCTTAATTAAAAAAAATCGAACATATTTTCATTCCATTAGTTTACTTAGAATAATTAAAAAACTCTATATAGATAAAGATTTTCTATTCAATATCTTAACCAACTAACATAAGAACAAGAAATTTTCTCCCATTATGTTTAGTGTTAAGACACTCAATCCTCCACATTCACCCAATTTTTTTAATAGAAATTACGTGTACTGGCAGAAGAAGAAAGCCTTTCTTGTCATACATAAAAAAAAAACGAAAAAAAATACAAAAAAAAACAAACATAATTATCGACATATATCAAAAACATCACTAATCGCCCGAAGCAATCAAATCGTGTCCATACATTAAGAGCATTCATAGCTATGTCGCTTAATACAATTCATTGTACAAGGATCCTTGTACCTACCAAATTACTCTGACCCTCCCCACCCCCCTTATTTAGTCCAAAATAGATGCCTTCAAAGGATTTAACAGCAAATTTAGAGCTCAACTTAGAATAGACAGATTCTACCCTCATATAAACACCGACCAGTGTTTCAAGACCCCCGAGTCCCATACAAAATGTATGGCCTAAGCATGGACGTAAGGCTTCGTGTAAAATGGCCACGTCAATCAAATGAACCCTGTATACGATTTACAAACTTGAAAGGATTCACGTTTAGATTTTTAAATTTGAAAAGAGTAAAAGGCGATATTTTTATACCATTACTAGATTAGATCTTTATGTGTATTGATTTCTTAGTCCAATCTTTTGTCGGTGGTTATGGATTGAAATCTTACGGTTTCGGGTTCGATTCCCATCTGGAAGAATAATTATTTTAAGTTTTTATAAGTATATGTATATTTGTAATTTGAGTTTGTTTATTAGTAGGTGTTTAGGCACATTTTTTCTAATATTTCAATATTGAAAAGACAAAACTAGTGTAATAAGCTATTTATTTCGTGATTATATTCAATCAAAGATTATTAGTTTTTCCCGCATATAGCAAGAAGAAAGACAACCTATTGTTAAGACTCAGTTGTCTACTTTCTCTTCAGATTCGGGAAACTGAATATTGAATGACGGAACTCAACGCCGTCTTATCACCAAGAAGGATAAAATTCAAATATTTAATTTCCTCTAGTAAAACCGAATCTACGACTAGCATTTACAATCAGACGGTGCTCCAGTGCCATAGTGGATGAAATTCAAAGTACAGCTACATCAAAATTACCATTGAATCCACGACCACCTGCCTTCAATCTGATAACGTTCCACAATATGTTGTCAGTATGTAAAATACATATAACATAAGTGGTAAGTAACCTTAACATTGCTATTGTTATAAAGGTATAACAAAGCGCTTACGCAACTTTCAAAATCCGGTTCAATTTATTTATTACTTGAATAAAAATTTTGAAGTCAGTTGTTTTAAATATTTTAAAAATAGTTTTTAGCTTTGCACTGTATCAGTAGTCCGATGGATGCTGGGAAGGTAGTGGCTGTAAAGGTTAAGGCAATCCGTTCCCACTAAGACACTACCGTTCTCCACTTTCCGCTGAATTCTTGAGGCGTTGCGTGTTGACTGGAGGAGCTCAACGCCGCGCTTTGCCTATTCACCAGAGGGAAGATAGTAAATATTTAATTTCCAGTGAAAAGAAAGGAAAACGCATTGTCTGGACTCTAGATACCCTGGTTCGATCAGCCTACCCTGCTATGTATTTTCAATATACAGCGTGAACCTAAAAAAAAATAATATATCTTCTTTTTATATCCTCTTTTTTATCGAAATTATCATTATTAAATCAACAGCCAGACATTTACGGACCATACATAAGTTAAAAGAATATTTAAGTAATTAGAGCAAGATATCATTTATTTCATATAGTACATACATGATAGACAAAGCGCGGCGTTATGCTCCGCCATTCAACACGTAATGCATCTAAATATGGGCGGAATTTAAGGAATGGAGCGTCTTAACTGAAACGGCTTGAAGGTTTTTTTTTTTTCTCCACTAAAAATATAAATATTTCGAGCAATAACAGTTATTTACATAAAATATATATGGGAGTGTACTTAATAAAATTGCACAATACACATAATTTTGTATGGAATCATAAATCTGTATCACGAAGCCACGGTCGTCGATAATCTGTGAAAAAGCTTACGTTTTTATTAGAATAGGGATATTTAGATCATACGATACGCCAGCCAGTCGTGGCGCAGGGGCAAAAAAAATATATTAATATTTACATTTCTTCGCTCTGGTGTCGAGGCAAAGCGCGGCGTTGAATTCCGCCACTCAACACGCAATGCCTCCAGAACTCGGCGGAAAGTGGGGAACGGAGTGTATTAACATTAGGTTCCCTCTGCCCACCCTGTTGTGTGCTTTGATTATGTGTGATTTAATTAAATTTTAATTTACGATATTTTTTCCATCAGTCGTTGCAGTGTTGAGTGGTTTTTTTAACGCCGCTTTTATCTTATCAGATCGGAGCAATGAGTAAAAAATAAATATTCTCAAAAGTGGGGATCAAATATATAACTATCACGCTTATAGAAGTAATGATGACGGACATATATGATAATCAAATTTCAAATATATTTTTTATATATGTTGACAGTACAAGTACCTTGTTATGTTTGTCTCTGGAGTAAGACTCCCGAGAAGGGAACAGGACTCTCCAAAGAAGATGTGGCTAGATATCGTGATCCAGGACATGTATAAAGTGGAGTGGAGTGAATAGAAATATAGAATCTGGCTACAAAACCTGGGTCTAATGAAGAAGACCAGTTAGAAGAACCTAATTTCATTTATGATAGCGTTAGAAATGTCGTCGCGCCTATCCCTGTATTGCAGGATAGATAACGAAAACTTAGTGACAAAACACTCTGTTATACATTTATAAAAAATACCTTAAATTATCAGTTAAGACATACCTATATAAAATAAAATAAATCAGCTTCACGCTGTATCCCGCACACAGCAGGGTAGGCAGAGGGAACCTAGTGCTAAAACACTTCGTTCCCCACTTTCTGCCGAATTCTGGAGGCATTGCATGTTGAGTGGCAGAACTCAACGCCGCGCTTAACCTCGACACCAGAGCGAAAAAATGGAAATATAAATTTAAGTAAATATTTCATCTCCTCGAGTGGGGATCGAACCCACAACCAGTCGGTTTTACAATCACAATTCGTGCCGCTGCGCCACGACTGGTCTCCTATACAGACCTATATAATTCTAAATATAACATTCCAGAAATTATATAAAAAATCGCAAGCACTAAATAGTTTATTGTATTTTATAGTCATTTTTCTTATATCAAAGTGTAATAAATCACTATTCTATTCAACGATACATTAGTATTAGTGCGATTGAGAGATTCCATTACGAGGTTTTTGCATATCGATCATTATTTTATTAGAGCCCTCCCTTCCTTTACTTCCCTTTACTTCCCTTTACTTCCACTAATAGTTTTGTGTAATACGAAAATAATATTTTATTTCACTAAAATGGATATTTATGAAGACAAATCTGTTTTTATTAATATGATCGATTGGTGTAGGTTTGTATCTATTTTGTGCTTGAATATTTTTTTTTGAGGCCGTCGTGATGGAGTGGTACAAACGTGTGACTGTTAACGCGACTGTTGTAGGTTCGATCCTTTGTCGGGGGAATGAATTATTATTTATTAATATTTTCATCTCTTCGCTCTAAAAAGACAAAACGCGGCGTCGAATTCCTCCACTCAACACGCAATTCCGAAAGTGGAAAAAGGAATGTCTTAACCCTAGGTTTCCTCTGCGTACCCTGCTTTTGGTTTTGATTGTTTTTTTTACTTCACTTTGTATTCCGCATTTATACAGAACAACAGAGGGTATCTAGTATTAAGTCACGTCGGTCCCAACTTTTCGCCAAACTTACGAGACATTGCGTGTTGATTGACGGAACTCAACGCTGCGCTTTGTGTACTAGCTCGGAGATTTTATATAAATTAGCGATGGATATTTATGAAGATAACTCTGTATTTATTAAAATGATCGATTGGCTATGGTTGTATGTATTTTATCCTTAGATAAGATTTTTTCTTGGATTTGTCAATTTTGTTTAGCAAGCTGTGTTCCGTATATAGTAGGTTAGGGAGAGTGAACCTAGTATTAAGACATTATATTCCTCATTTTCCGCCTTATCTTTTAAATATTAAGGGTTGCCACGCCGCGATTTGTCTAGCTGCTTGAGACAACAGTCGCGGTTATAGTCAGACAGCGGGTCAGTCGACGTTAGTGTTTGTGGAATCAATTCTTAGTCGGGAGAGGGATTACATTGAAATTATTATTATTTCTGCATTCCAGTAACGCGGTGTTAAGCTCCATTATTACGCAACATGTCAAATAATTGAGTGTAATGTTTTAGGCAGTTTTTATTAAAATAAGTTTCTTGTTAAATATAATAAATAAAGATTTGTTCTCTATAAATATCTGTCGATTATTTCATATTAAATTTCTGCCTACGTAGACAAAGCGCAGCGTTTAATTCCATCACTCAACAAACTATATCTCGCAAATTGACTGAAAAATAATAAAAAAAAACACTTAGTTATAAATATTTTACATAAAATCTTTAATTAAAACAAGTTTCTTCTAAAATGTAAGGCCTTAATTAGTATAAGAGCAAGTTAAACTAACCGCGGACTTCATCTCTCGGATGCTGTAACAGATTTAAAGATTACTTTACTCTTTCACGGTTAGAGATCATATTATGAAGAAATTATTTAATATATAGAATATTTAGGAACTATTTTTTGTTGTAGCTAAACACCGCATGTAGCGGAGTACAAGGTACAAACCTAGTGCTAAGACACTCCGTTCTCCACCTTGCGCCCTATTTTTATATTGAGTGGTGCCGTGCTGTTTCCAGAACGAAAAAGTGAATATAATTCATTACCCCGAATAGGAATCGAACCCACGAACATTTTTTAGTCCGACGTTGTGCGGCTGCACCATGATGATCTAGACCTCTTGACACTTTATTAGCTATATCCTGCATAGAGCATCTAAGGCAGGTAGACTTTAGTGTGGAAATACTCCAGTTTCCACTATCCAAGTCACAACGTGTGGAGTAGAGAAAAACTCAACGCTGCACTTTATCTTGCCAAAATGGCTTAATAAAAACAACTCGAATGACTCCTCATGCATTTAGAGGAATCCCCGAGTTGGAATCGAACCTATTATCTCCCAGTTTAAAGTCACACGCTAATCCACTACGCCACGATGGTTTTTCCCATTAATTAAAGATTTTTAACGCCAAGACAAGGTTAACAGTTTGTGATAATATCGTATCTAGAAAAGCAAAAAGTTGAAGGTAGAATGCCACGCGATAACAAATCGACGAACCAAATGAGGGCTGTCATTAACGAAACTCTCTACGGATGTACCAGGCTGGCAGCCATCCGCGAAAAATGGCGTCGGAGAGTGTCGCCGGGCACGACCGCTTCGGCTCCAAGAACTAAAAGACGGAGAAGAATCTTAATTCTTCTTCTTCTTCTTGAAGAAGCAAATGTTGCGAAAAAATAATAGTTCACAAAATTATTTGCAAACTCTAAAAAATACTGAAAAAATTCACACTTATCCACTAAAATCCAGTTTCTTTTCAGTTATATGCTTTAAAGCAACAGCAAAATATTTACAGTTTCAGTATTTCGCATACAGCAGAGTAGGCAGAACATCATATTAATCCTTGTCTTAATATTAATTAAGTCACTTCATTTTTTAACTTTCCACCCAATTTTTGAGGCATTGTGTGTTGAGTGGTGGCAACTCTGGCCTTGCCTTGATGTCAGAGCGAAGAAATAAAAACGTTAATAAATAATTATTCATTCCTCCGAGTGGGGATCGAACCCACAACCGTCGCGCTACAATCACCTTATGCCTGTGCCACGATGGCCTCAAATAGTTACCACTTACAAAATTTACATAAAGGTACTTACATATGTATACTGTAGATAGGTAAAACCATGTGAAAGAGGCTTAAGCGCGCCATGTTTACGACACGCCATGAATATTGAAAAGAAACTTGATTGAACATAACTTTTATAGCCGTTTTACTGACAAAGTTGAGATTTTTGCTATATTTGTTTTCTGTCTGATAAGATATAAGTGTTCTTGTGGTTCAGTGCATGTCTAAGCAGGTTTGTGATAGAAGACTGTAAGTTCATATAAATAGACCGATTTCTTTTTATTTTCCTTAACGGTAGACAGATAAATCTGTTCAGATACTTTTTAAAAAAAATACAGAAGTAACCACAAAATATCATTAGAAAAGGCAAAAAATGGCGTGTACGATAAAAAAAATCTTAGTATGTTTCACTTTGTTTTATCGGAGACAACGGTTTTGGATTAGTTTCCTATCCGAGGAAAAGATTATTGTATATTCGTTCTAGAAACTAGACAAAGCCCGGCGTTCAGTTCTCAATGTCTCGAAAATTAGACGATGGGTAAAAAACAAAGTGTCTTAATACTAGTTTCCCTCACCTACTTTGCTAAATGCGGAATACAGCGTGTATCTTCTTATTTTTATCTAAAGTGGTTATATTAAATACTTAATATTTCCACAAAACGCATGCAATTATCGTTAAGAGTATAAACGTAAATGCATCAAAGGATAGCTAAATTACAATGCAGCTTAAATAACCTATATATTGATTTACTAAAGCTTTATAATTCAAAAATATGGTTTAACATAGAAATGGAGAAATTTAGAAATGGTAGAAGGTATAATTTTTAAGGAATTAAATAGAACAGGTCTTCGTCTTTTCTGTATAGCAGGTTAAGCAGAGGGATACTGTTAGTATAAAACTACATTTTATTCAAGATATAGCCACTCCCCACTAAATTCTTCTAGAATTCGACGAAAAGTGGCTAACGGAAGTATCTTAATTGGAACGTAGTGTCTTAACACTACGTTCCCAAGTTAGTGAGATACTATTCTAATGCGACGAGACGTCTTAATAATATTTTAAAAATACAATAATTTTGATATCAATTAGTCAGACATATACCTCAATATCATTTCCACAACCTATAAAATAATGTTCTTAGATGTGTACTTTTGCCAGAACTGAGGTATATTCGAATTTATTGCTGTATTTTGCATGTCTGAGTGCAAAATTTAAAGAGAGTGCGAAAAGCTACGCGTTTAACATATTTATATGGATTACAGATTGGTTTTAAACCTTATACTGTTCTTTTGAGATTATGAAGAGAGAGGATTTTTGTTTTGCTGGGTTTTTTATTTATTTTATTAAAAATAAATAAATTAGCTTCACGCTGTATCCCGCACACAGCAGGGTAGGCAGAGGGAACCTAGTGTTAAGACACTCCGTTCCCCACTTTCTGCCGAATTCTGGAGGGATTGCGTGTTGAGTGGCAGAACTCAACGCCGCGCTTAAACTCGACACCATAGCGAAGAAAATGGAAATATAAATTTAAGTAAATATTTCATCTCCTCAAGTGGGGATCGAACCCACAACCAGTCGGTTTTGCAGTCACACTTCGTGCCGCTGCGCCACGACCGGCCTCATTTTTCATTTGTTTTATTATTGTTTCCAAATAAGAGAATATTTTAGGATTTTCTTTAAATTTTGCGGTTTATCCCGCAAATAGAAGGGTACACAGGTCTCTGCCTCTGAGTGATCTTAATGTCGATTCGAGTCCCTGCGTATTGAGTGGTGCAACTAAAAGCCGCCTCGTGACCAAGACGAGGGTTTGAAAATATTTAATAAATAAATTCCTCGAACGGAAATTGAACCCACAACCTGTCGCATTTTGCACGCGTTGTCGCACGCTTGTGCTCCAGTGCCACACCTGGCCTTGATCTAATCTAATTTTATTTCTATTTAATATCACTATTTTAGCCATTCATAATAAAAAAAACTTAAAATCGATATCTACGTATATCTACACGTAATGGGAATATAAATAAAAAATCGGAAGACATCCTGAACGAGAACCAATACAGTGACAATTTACCACGAACAATGCATGCGACGTCACGACTATGACAGTAGATACTGCTAGTTTCGTCTTAACTCAAAATGGTCCTTCGAGCCTGACTCTTATTACCACTACATAGAACTCTAAATGCCAAATCATTTATTGCTTCTATATAAGGAATATTATAAGAAAATATAGGCAAATAGATACGTGAACAATTTCAGATTACAGTAGACTGAGTTAAAGTAACTATAGCAGTTTGTATAATACTAATATAAATTATTATTTGTTGGTTGTACGTAAGATTGGCCGAAACCAGAACTAAGTGGGGAAATTCGATGCAAACGTGTTTGAATCGTTTGTGGATAAACAAATATTTTGATATTAACATCGATTTTATAGATAATGCATTCGGTGCTCGGTTGAGGTTGACATTATGGGTGAATAAATACTACGTTGAAGTAGATTTTATATATTACACTAGACAACGCCCGCTTTTTGGCTTTACTAAACTAGAATTTTTTATTGGCAAACTGATGTACAATGATCTATTTAATTTAATTCTAATATCACAAAGATGAATTTTTTTTAGGTCGAATGCTTTAATCTCGGTAACTACTGGGTGAATTTTTTTTAGTTTTTTTTAGCTTCTAGTTGAAAATCTAGTGACCATGTGTTAAGACACTCCGTTCCTGTTCAGATACTTACGTTCCTCATGTTTCTCGTTTCCGGCGAATTCTGTAGGCATTGCATGTTGAGAGGCGAAACTCAACGCTGCAACTCAATTTTGGCATTCAAAAATCCACTTATCGAACAAAGTTATAACCTATACTAAAAATTTAAATATGTATCAAGTGTTTCGTGTCCATCATACAAAATTCTTAGTCATTTTCAATTAACTACTAGGGTAAATCCAAAAAAATACAGTCCATATAAAACATAAACGCTTTATATTCCTGAGATGGCATTAGTAGGATCATTTCAAATTTGACTAATTCGAGATAGAAGTCAGAACAGTAGACATCAATGTACATTTGAAAGGGACTTGAAAAGTACCCTTAGGTCCCAGGCACTACTCCGCAACTCTCTACCTGCAACGCGATGGGCCCATGGTAAACCCATGGTGGTGAACCCACCCAACCCAACCTGGTGAACCCATGGATACCATAAGCGCTGGTGCTGATTCATTGTCAAACAGACAGGCCAATTTCAAAGAAGCTAAATTTGGTGAGTCGATGAAACAAATACATTACATTTTTATGTTCCTTTTGTACAGTTTAAGTTCTTTGTAACATTCCGTATAATCAACACTACTGTAGCACAAAGGAATCAAATCATGGTGCATCGGCACAAGCTTGCAACTATAAACAAGACAGGTTGTAGACTCGATTCCCACTTGAGGAACTTAAATATTTAATATTTTCGTTTTCTCGCTCTGAACGCGTTTCCGCCACTGAACACATAATGGCCCCAGAATTCGGAAGACAGTTCCCCACTTTTTGGAAATGTCTTAATAAAGTTAAAAAGGAGTCCCTTAACACGGTTAGGTTCCCAGTTTACCCCTGCGCACGCTGCAATGTGCGGGATAACAACACCGCGTACTTTGTTCTAGTTAGTCAAAAGTTAAACTAAGAGCTGTCTATGACAGGTGATAAATTCTAAACATCGGAAGTAACTCTGACCGCTGATATAACACATTTATATATTCGATGTAAATACATCGAATATATAAATGTGATGTAATTATCCAAAGCAAAAAAAAACATTCAATTCGAGTCACTACTTCCTGAGATTATCGCTTACACCCAAACAAACACTTCAGTTTTACAATATTAGTATAGATATAATAAACTCAAAAGCTCTAAAGTTAAACCATTTATTTCTTCTTCACCGCAATAATTATGGTTATTTAAATTAAACAAAACTACTTTATCATCCATTGTGTGGAGCGACTACCATACTATACTGCTATCTAATAATAATATAAATTATGTCTGTACATTTGTTTAGATTTTACTACAACGAGGACAAATTATGAATTGTATTATGTTGTTTATCTTTTATCTTTTATTTTATACCTAGTTGTTAGTGAAGTAGCGTGAAGTATAGTTTAAAATGGAGTTATGAAATAAATATGACAATCCATTTGTTTTTCGCTTCACGCTTTTTCCGCATTGCCTGTTTAGTGACAGAACTCAACGCCGCGCTTCGTCTCATTACCAGAGCAAGAAAATATGAAATATTATCATTTTTTGCAATGGAAATCGAACCCACAACCCGCCAATATCCTTATGCCCCTGTGCCACGACTTTCCACGATGAACGAGACGACGAAATTCAAACAAAGTCAGGTATACTAGTTAGTATGTTAACAGTTCATTAAAATAACAGGTGCTTACCGTACAGCCCCAGGTGAATATAGGATATCTTGGTAGGAAAGACTGAAATATCGATACAGTGGTAATAATAAACATTAGGCATTCTGGTTGTGGTCGCTCCAGGGTCTATGCCGCAGGTAGCGAGTTCGATTTAAATGGGATACTTAAGTTGTTTTGTTTATGATATATTTTTATTTGTAATTGTTCTTGACATCTTGTACAGAAATAAAATGAAATTTTACATTCGGCGTTTATCTTAATTTAATATTTTTTGTAACCTTAATATAACAAGGTACATAGAGGGAACCTAGTAAGATACTCTGCTCCCTACTTTCCGTCTAATTTTAGAGATGCTACGTGTTGAGTGGTGGAACTCAGCGCCATACTTTTTCTTACCAATATGGAATATTTAAAATAATTCCTACCCGAAGGAAAGAAATACTAACTTTTTAATTTCGTCAAGTTTCGTTTCGTCAAGGCAAAACGTGGCGTTGAGTTCCGCCACTCAACACGCAATGCGTCAAAAATTCGGCGAAAAATTGGAAACAATTCTGTCTAACTTCGTATATACAGGATACAGCGTAAGACAGAAATAAATAGGTACAAACCCATTACACTATTTTCTCTCTGCATTCTCTGCTATGCCAAAAAAAACGGAAAGAACTAGTCACAAATAGAAATCGAACCCGCAACCATCACATCATCCATCACACGCTATCCACACAGTCGTCCATTGACCACTAAAATAGCAAATAAGCCAATTACAGTATATAAATAGACGTTTCATTTAGTATGACTATTTTTAGTGTAGCAACTTCAATGTAATGATTAAATAGGGCTCACGGCCTTAATTGATGGGACTTGAGACTTTGAATCGTTCGTAGATAGATTTTTTTTCTATGATTACAAGTTAGTTTTAACTGACTTCAATAAAAGGTGATTGTCAGTTTGACATGTATGTTATATTTTTGGAATTTAACAATATTAAACGATACCGGCCGTGGCGCAGCGGCACGAAGTGAGACTGTAAAATCGACTGGTTGTGGATTCGATCCCCATTCGAGGAGATGAAGTATTTACTTAAATTTATATTTCCATTTCTTCGCTCTGGTGTCGAGGTTAAGCGCGGCGTTGAGTTCTGCCACTCAACACGCAATGCCTCCAAATATCGGCAGAAAGTGGGGAACGGAGTGTCTTAACACTAGGCCCCCTCTGCCTATCCTGCTGTATGCGGGATACAGCGTGAAGCTGATAAAAAAAACAATATTAGAGATCCTCAAATTTAATACAAATATATATATTAACATATATGTGTGTATGTTTGTGACATGATTGTAAAAAACACGCTTTCTTATCGTATAGCAAAGTAGGCAAATTAAGCCTAGTTTTAAGATACTCCGGCCAAATAAACTTACTTATTTAAATTATATTAAATCTCCACTGGTAAGACAATGCGCGGCGTTATTTTACCGCTACCAACTCGACTTGTGTTACCTTTTTTTAGTGTTTTTGTTTGTTTTGGACTGTATAGTATACTGTTAATCTCAATCGCCTCTATAGTGTTGCTGGGTTTCATTCCCATAAAACAAAAGGCTGAGTTCGAAGAGCTCTGACCTCGGATTGGTCACCTTTTATGGGTGCTAACAGAGAGATTCTATGAAGTCGAAATCTATGAAGTCGCCTGTAAGCCACGGACTTCGGCTTTTGCTTCGCTTAAGTCGGGCAAAGACGACTGAGTACGGCTGTAAACACCTTGTCAAAAAATTGTCGTCTTGTAATACCTGCAAATTTCGTGGAAAGCGGAAAGCGAAGAGTATTAACACTAATTTCCTCTATTCAACTCCCCAAATAGAGATAGACAAAAAATAATCGAACCCACAGCCTCTACAATACATTATTATAAAAAAGCCGTAATTAAAAACTATTCTATTCTACAAAACTAAGCTAAAACCCACGTTTTAAAATCACCACCCATCCCTTTCGGGCTTACTAAGAAACATTTGTACTAATTCGTTGCAATAAACCAACTCGTAATTACAGCACTTGATAAAGGACAGCTGTATAGCGGGCACGCGAGTTTTTGCATTTATTCTATTTAAAAAAGAAAAAAAATAGACCGTCGTGGCGCAGGGGCGAATGTGAAAGTAATGTGACGGTAGTGGGTTCGATTACCATTCGGTGAAATTAATTAGTGTTTATATTTTTCTTTTATTTTTTCTTTCTGGTGCGTGACGTTGAGCTCCGTCACTCAACACGCAATGTAAATAATTATTTCACTACTTCGAGTGGGGATCGAACCCACAACCAGTCAGTTTTACAGTCACACTTTGTGCCCCTCCACCACGA